>JAOUQZ010000028.1:4917532-4941402 GCA_028564935.1 Neosilurus hyrtlii
ATATTAATATAGTAAACTAAGAACCAATGTGAATACCTATAGCAAAGTATATGAATTACTATATTAAACTATAGGATCCTATGTGAAAACATACCTACAGTATTTTTGACAGTTCCCTAGGAATGTGATCAAAACACCTATAGGTTATACCTATGGTTATTAACTTAGAAAACTATAGGATTTTTTTAACTGGGTGTATATTACATTTTCAGTTAAACCCTTTTTGACCTGGCTTCTTGATATTCTTCCAATAGTCCTGAAGCTATTTCTATAGTGGACAAGCTACAGCATTACCTTTGACATTTGCAAAGCTGTCACAATGCAAACTCCTCGCAAAACTCATAAATGTTTAAGTTAGCCATCACACAAGTCCCTATTTGAACTGTTACCATAGAAATCATTTGATTTAAACAGTGCTGTAATACAATATAAACCTGGGACTTCCCCAGAAATACTCCCAAAATACAGGTGGACCCACAACCTCCCACATTTCAAAGGTAAATGAAAAAAAAAATAGCTTCATGTGTGCTATTAATAATATATACATACATACATACATACACACACACACACACACATACAGATATATATATATATATATATATGTATAGAATGTTTCATGCAAGTTTGTTGTGGTTTATCTAGCTGTTTTAATTGGAGGAAGTAGAGGACGAGCCCATGTCATCTGCCGATTGCTCTTTTAAAGCCAACAGTGATGCTTTTAAATGCTTTATCAAGGCATGCCTGTCCAGCTGGGTTATGAGTTAACTAAATGGACTGTGACAATTAAATTAATAATGCATATTGTTTATGAATGCCTGAGCTCTGTGATTTGACTGATGTATGCAAAGATGGTAATTTATTGAAAGTAAATTCATGTAATTGTGCCTGGAAACTTGATGAAGCAAAAGAAGGTGTCAGCATGGTTTCCGTCAGCATCACAGGGAAAGAAATCGTTAAAGAGAAGCGGCATGCACTTCAAAGCGTGGAAAAGAACAAACATTTATGGATACGTATCGTGTAGAGAGAGGGAAAAAGTTTCGAGAGGCATTTTAGAAATGGGTGGTGATGTGCTAACGTTTGAATTCTGTGTTTATGTCCAGTGGGATGTAAACAATCACTAGGCGCTTATCAACACAGACGGCAGAAATTTCACGTGCCAACTAGAAACAGAATAGCTAAAATCATGTGGTGAGGTTTTGGACATATTGAGTGAACTGAAATGGGAGCTTGATATTTAAAAATACTGCCACATATTTGGATTTAATTCAAGTTACTAAATTTACAATGCTGTCTCAACAACGTCTTATCTTTTGCTTATCATCTGCTGAGGAGAGAATATCATTTCTGTAAAGCAATTATACGATTCTACAACATAAAAAAAATCATTAACTCATTTCCGGAACCACCTCACAGCCGTCACAGGGAGGCTGATGCCTAACTGAGCCAACACGGGCCAAAGGTGGGGTATACTGAATAGCTCGCCAGACCAGAGAAACAACACACACAACCATTCACATCGACACCCAGGAGTAATTTGGAACAGCTAGTAATTCTAATGTTAATGTCTTGGAGGAAATTAGAGTACCTGGAGGAAACCCATGCAAGCATGGGTAGAACATGTAAACTCTACACAGAAATGCCCTTGCCAAGCCCAGGACTCTCCCAGGACTCAGGAGTACAGGACCCTTTTGCTGCAAGTCATACGTGCTAACCACTACACCGCCAGTTTAAAAAAAATATATATATTTCATGAATATGTCCTCTAATAAATTGAAAGACAGTTCGATTTGGCAAAAGCATATTTAATAATTTGACAAAATTATAAATAAGTAAGTAATATGAATCCTGCAATTTTTAGAGGGCACCCCTCTTACTTTTAGTTTGAAAACTGCTGGGCTGTAAAGAAAAAAAAAAACATTAAATCATATCTAATTCAGATTTCAACTCCTATAATCAAGTACTCAACTATTTTTTTTCTCTGAGCTTGGTAGAAAGAGGTATCTTTAGGTGTGGGTGGGCAGATGGTCGTACATTGCTGGATCTACTCCCTAACCCTTGTATTTCTCTACCACAAACCTCAATCGATTTGGAGTGAGAGAGACAGACAAACAGAGATAGATAAAGAGAGGGAGAGCGAGAGGAAGAGCGAGCGAGAGAGAGAGAGAGAGAGAGAGAGAGAGAGGAGTCTCTTCTTTGCAGCATCTCCCTGAGCTGTGTTTACACAGGCACAATGGGACGCTGGTTTCAGCGGTTCCCGACCCAAACCGCTATTTACAGTAATGTAATCATATATCCAGCCCACATGTGCACGGTGCTATGGATTATCCTCTATGGAGACACTTTTTCCCACTGTCTGGCCTGCTTTGTGTCTAAAGTTATATCTCTAACTTTCTTTCAGGTCAGGTCATTATTCCAGCATACTTGTGTATAAAGTCAAGAGCAAAAGATTGTATACCCTTAGGACAAACTGAGAGAGAGAGAGGGAAAAAAAGACTGCATTTATAGCAACAAGACATTTAACATGCTGGTCTATAGAGATTTTATTCAAGAAAAAAGTTACAATCTCTGCGATGTGTTACAATCTTTGCGATGGCCTGGCGAGCCGTCCAGGGTGTACACCGCCCTCACCCAGAGTCAGCTGAGATGGGCACTAGCCTCCCCGCAACCCTAATTAGGATTAAGCGGCTTAGAAAATGAATAAATAAATGAATGAATGAATGTTAAAATCTTTAACTCAATAGTATGAATCTCTTAAAAATGTAAAAATGTAAATAATCTATATCTATAGATATAGATACAGTTGCAAATGTAGCTGCGATATTTAGTTTCCCTTTGGAGCAATATTGGTTTTATATACTGATGTGATGGTCCCCACCACCAATGCCACACCTCAGTAGGTCCCAGTCACTGAACTTCTGTGCTGGAGTTTCTTTTTCACTGCCTCACTACCTGCACTCACTTGTATCACCTGCTTGGTCACTCTCCAGGTCCCAGTCACAGTGGAGTAAACAGCTGGCCAGTTCATCACAGGACATGCATGCAAACACAACCATTCACACTCACACCTAGGAGTAATTTGTAACAGCCAGTTAGCCTAATGTGCAGTCTTTGGACTGTGCGAAGATCCCGGAGTACCTGAAGGAGACTCATACAAGCACAGGGAGAACATGCAAACTCCACACAGAAACGCCTTCATCGAGACCAGGACCTTCTTGCTATGAGGCAGACATGCTAACCACTACGCCACCGTTCACCTGTATTTAAACTAACCTGAACTGAAAATCCTGTTATGTTAACCAGTTTGTCTACTTGCTCTGTTGTTTAGTTTTGCATTGACCATGCCTGGCTTGCACAATCGGACTGGAGCTTCTGCCTTTATCAGCTTCTGTATTCTTGCCAGCTTCATGGACATTATCTGCAAGTCTACTTGTCTTAGTTTTCTTCAGAATGTTTCTTCTGGCGTGAGCCTGAGAACAGGCTTGCAAACCTTCTTTTAATTTTCCCCAGTGTTTGTGCTTTCTAGGTAAATCTATTCATTCATTCATTTTCTGAACCGCATAATCCTAATTAGGGTCACTGAGAGGTTGGTGCCCATCTCAGCCAACTCTGGGCGAAGGCAGAGTGCAGCCAGGACAGCGCGCAATGCCATCTTCATTCTCAGTTTATATTCTTTTCTGTTGAATTTAGAGTGTTTGAGTTTGCATACTCACAGATTTAGGTGTGATCCTGGGCTTGATCCACTCCACAGCTGGTAAACTCAAGGCAAATTCAGCCCACCAACTCATTTTATGTGGCCCGCAAGAGCTTTCAAAGAATATGATTATCGTACATTCTTTGCATAAACCATTACCATAAAACCTAATTCATCATCCTTCCAATAGGTGGCGGCAGACTATTTCAAGTAAACAACTAGTCATTCATGACTCAAGAAAGATTGCTTGCTAGCTTGTTGCTGTTAAGTGATGTTGGATAAGGCAGGTGAATAAAGAAAAAGAGAACAAATGCCAAAACAAATTATTTTGCTCTAGAGTTCATGGTTGCCCTTTTAGAATAGATGTTCAGTGATTATTCTGCCCTCGATCACCTTTAAATTTAGTGATGTGGCCCTCGGTGAAAATGACTTTGACATCCCTGACCTACTCATTCTGTGCTCTATTGCCACAGATAAGTGTAATAAATTCCACAAGTAAATCTAATAAAAACTTGAAGTAGCAGTCACTTTTTTTTTTATTTAGAAGGACAATTAAACTTCAGTGAAAAGAGAACAGAAACCAAAATGAAACTGAACTGAGTGTAAAAGCCTTGTTTTTGATTGCATTGTGCTTCCTTATTGGTTTGCACCTTGCTTGTAGATCTCCCAGGTACAGTAATGGAATATGGCACAGTGATGGACTAGTTCTAGAATGCGGCAGAAATGAGTAGTAATGTGAAATAAACCCTAAAACTAACACTAAAACAAAATAACAGCAGGGTGGCATGGTGGTACAGTGGTTAGCACAGATGCCTCACAGCAAGAAGGTCCTGGGTTCGATTCCTGGGCTTGGGCGTTTCTATGTGGAGTTTGCAAGTTCTCTCTGTGCTTGTGTGGATTTCCTCCGGGTACACCAGTTTCTTCCTACAGTCCAAAAATATGCATATCAGTTCCAAACTACCTATAGGTGTGAGAGTGACTGTGAATGGTTGTGTGTCGGTCCTATGATGAATGGATGGCCTGCTGAGCTGTTCAGGGTGTATTCCGCTTTCATCTAGTGTTGACTGAAATAGATGCCAGCATCCCTGCAACCCTAATGGAACTAAGCGGTTTCTAGTCAATTTCTTAAATAAAACTTAAACTACTTATGCACTTAAAAAATAGCTATAACTACATTAAAGAAAAAACTGGGATCCCATCCAGACAGATGTATTTTTCCTGGGATAGTGTTCTCCATTGCCTCAGTGCATAAAACCATGTGCAACGCAAACTTTTAGACTTGATTATAAATTGGAATAAAACGCCATACCTTAAGGCCAACGATGAGACGTAAATAAAATGTTTAGAAGTGTCTTATAGCCCAAGGCATGCCATCTGTTCGAAGCATGTACTGTTGGAGATAACACAGTTACATACTGTGGCAGCAATGAGGCCTCCATTCATAAGCAGTGAGCATGCGGTGTGCTCCTACACCCAGCGGTGCGTGATTGGCATCCGATGAGATTTTGATTGACACTGGAAGAAGATGTGTCTCTTTGAGTGAGCCACGCTGATGTTTCTTTTTTGCTCGATCCGGCACTGAGAAGGGAAACCAAAAGTCTCTCTCATTCCTGTCAGAAACATCATTTGCCTGTCAGTCTGCTTTCGGCTTGGCAGTGAAATGGAGCTGTGAACTTTTCCAGGCACGCGTGAACGAAACGTTAAACATGTACAAATCTGCAAACAAATCACTGTAAAGGAGCCCAACTGTTTTGCTCTGCTCAACACTTTCTGAAGCCATCAAAAAAAAAAAAAAAAAGGAGAAGGATGGTTTTGAGAAACGTCATACTGGAAATGAGGATTGACAAAGAACGCTAATAAAGAGCACCATATGTTCTGCTTGTACGTGCATTATTAACTTGATTCATATTGTCCTTTGTTCATTTACATCTGTTTAAAGATAAAATCAGTTGGATTAGATTGGATTAGATCAAACATAAAATATGACGTCTTCATAATTGTCGAAGGTTGAAACATAATTCAGGGGTTATTGTGTTGTGCTCCCTGACAACTATTCAGTTTTGAGATCAGCGTCCTTTTCCTTGTGTGTTTGTGTGTGGGTTTGTGTCTGTGTCTATCACATTGAACAGAGACAAAGAGCACCACATGGCTTCCACAGCAATCACTAGAGTGAGATGAACTCAATTCATCATCCTCCAGCGAGGGTGTGTGTGTGTATGTGTCTGTATGTGATATTGGGGTAATGATGGAGTGCTGGGGGAGTAAATTCTTAACACACTCCACAAGCCCAGATGCCACTCTATCCACTTCACTAAAGCTCCATGTGCACAGTGCATCTTCGCTGGAGTTTGGAGAGATGGCATGACATCGCTATTTCTGTTCTGAAATGATACTGATACTATCATTAGTAAAAGGATTTCTTTCTTTAAGAACTGCTAAGCTTTATTTTGATAACTAAAGCACTTCAAAATACATTTGTCTTTCTCTCTCTCTCTCTCTCTCTCTCTCTCTCACTCACACACACACACACACACACACGTTTCCACCAATTCTTTCTTTTTGATGTCACTGTGTGTGCTGTCCTTCTATATCTCTCTGGCTCTCTTGGTCTGTTTCACTCTGTGTAAGCTTTGTATATGTATGTATGTATGTGTGTGTGTGTGTGTGTGTGTGTGTGTGTGTGTGTGTGTGTGTGTGTGTGTGTGTGTGTAGTTTGCATTTTTTTTTTCTGTGCCTGCCTGCATGGGTTTCGTCCTGTTGCTTTAGTTTTCTCCCACACTTTAAAGACCTGCACACTGGGCTAATTGGATATTTTCAATTGCTTGTGAATAGCTGTGTGTCTGTATTACCTTGTGATACTCTAGTGAGCTGTTCAGGGTGTACCTTTGCCTGAAGTTGGCTGGGATGATCCTTCCTGGGACTCTAATAAAATATGAAGTGGTTCGAAATATGAAAAATAAATGAAAACATGGATTTTTATTCTGTTCAAAATTTTTCATAAACTTTTCTCATTGATATATATATATATATATATATATATATATATATATACATACACACACACACACACACACACACAGACACACACAGAGGGCCATCTTTGTTATATCGTTTGCAGTGTATATGTTTTTACCCAGGAGCCCCATTTTGGCCCACTTTAGAACAAATATCCATTCACACCTGGGGCAATTTGAAGCAGCCAGTTAGCCTAATGTGCATCTTTGGACCACACAAGCATGGTGAAAACATGCAAATGCCCAGGCTAACCACAGGTCTCAAAATCAGGACCTTCTTGCTGGGAGGCTGCACCACCAAGCCCCCTTTTTTACATAATCACACTTTCCAAAAAGAAAAAAAAATAGTTTCCCTACAGCTGACATCATCCTAGCTCATAACCGCATGCTTTGCAGAAGACCTCACTGGTTGTAGTTAATGTAGGGCCATGGTAATGATATCACCTACTTGACAAGGTTGTATGTTGTTGTGCTTTAAGCAGTTCTCTAAAATTGCAGGTGAAAATTGTTTCACATTCAGAATAGATTTTCTGTTTTTTTTTTTTTTTTTTTTGTTGTCTAAAATTTGACCCATTATTTTTTAGCTGCTGTTGGCCCGAAACCGCTCCTTAATATCGGATCAGTGATAGCACTACTTTGCTTTAATTCACAAAGCACAGTAAAAGAAAAGTGGTCAGATTTTTCCCCTAGAACAACACCTTTCCTCCAAATGAAGGCAATATGGAATAGATGAGAGAACTGTTAGTTTGCAGTGCCAGCACGATAGCTGTTTTTTGTGAAAACTCTCAGATCGTATGAAAAGCTGTTAGTCACACCTGTGCTATGACAACACTGCCATGGTTGTGAACTGCAGCTCGACTCGGTGAGAGATGAAGAATGAAAGCAGCTCTTTGCCTGAAACACACACAGCAAAAGCTCTGTGATTTCATCTGACGCATGCCGGCAGTCAGACACAGATTTGTTCTGGTGAGGTAAGGGCTCGGTTCAAAGGTGCAGACAGACACGGGGTTTGATTTGTTTAACAGGCTGTCAGGATGAACTTAACCACTTTGAAGTTGAAGTATTATAACGGTGTGTCACAGAACCTCACAGTGAGCTTTCAGATGTAACTTTTATTAGGTTGGTTTTCGGGTCTAAGGTGAACAAGTTGTGGTCGTCTCTGTAGCAGCAGAAAAATGTGCTGGAGTCAGAAGGACAAATCTGTGATAAAGTGACAACATTGTATACTTTCTCTTTCTCTCTTTCTCTCGTTGTCGGTTTTCCTTACTTTCCCTCACTCTCTTTGTTATGCCACTGAAAACCATCATATTTCGGGGGCCAAAAACTTATGAAGTTGCCACAAGGTGAAACGTTAACTCTCTCGGCTCATTTCTCATCTCATTTGCTGAACCACTTTATTCTAATTGGCGGGGTACACCCTGAACAGCTCACCAGACCATCACAGGGCAACACACACACACACACAACTATTTACACTCTCATCCACAACTATGGGCAATTGAGAACAGATAATTAGCCTGATGTCATGTCTTTGGACTGTTAGAGGAAACCAGTGTAGCACAGGTAGAAAATGCAAATTCTACACAGAAACACCCAAACCCATGACCAATTGAACCCAGGACCTTTTGCTGTGAGGAAGATATGCCAACCACTATGCTACCATGCCACTGCGTTAACTTACTTAAGTGTAATATCTGCTAAATAAATAAATAAATAAATAAATAAATTGAATTAAAGAAAAAAACCAAACAAACAAACTGAGACAGTTGGACTTGCTTGTGGGTGGGAGATGATGGTTATTAATGATTGTTAGAGTCGACCAAACCTGCTTTCTGAGCTCACATACTTTTTATTTTTAACTTTCTTTGGCTGAAGAGTCGTATGCTATTCAAGTCAATAAATAATGTGCTAAAAAGTTACTGGCTTTGTAACTATCCTTATGTTCTTAGAATTTTTTTTTTCAAATCACCAAATCTCGGAGCAAAATATCTAATCTGGCAACCCTGAAGCAGCATTTGGTCCCAAAATGGATATTGACATAAAACTTAACAGCTGGAAGACTGTCTCTCAAACATCGTCTACTGCTACCTTGAATTTTCTCAGCTTGTCTTTCTATCTCCCTGTTTGACTTTTGCCAACTTTTCATCTCTCTAGCTCTCTATGACTTTCTTTCTATCTATATATCCTTTTCTGGCACTCAGTCTTTATTATAGTCTTCCTATATATCAGTCTCTTTCTGTTCTCTCTGTCTGTCTACCCCTCCGTTCCTTTCTCAGCACATGTACCAAGTGCCTATGGAATGTGTGGAGACCTTTAGGCTATTTTGGACAACTTTCCTAAATTTCTTCTTCTTCTTTTTTTCTTTTTAGTAACGGTTAAATTACAGTTATAAATAGTTATAAACACATGAAATTGGGTGATTATTAAAGGGAAGAGAGGGCATCTAAGGAGGGCAAGTATGCTGCGTGCAGAGTAGAGAACTGGTGGAGGCTGTTCTGTTGGTGGTAGGTGAGTAAGTCGGGTGTGATGATATCTACTCGGCCTCCCACATGAACACAGCTGTTGTTGTGTTTCTGAAAAGACAAAAATTTTTTACCAGACAAATAAAAAAAAATGCAATATGAGTGAAATAAGTAATGTTTCCAGTTCTCCTTTTATATAGCTTTGTATTCCAATAAAAAACAAAACAAAGCTATAATGAAGCAGGCCTGCTTCAGGAAGTTTGTCAGTGCAATAAAAATGATGCTGCTTGGCTGCAAAACACCAGAGTAAAACATGGCCTGTCCATTGTCAGAAATGTTCTTAAAGAATGCAGAGATGGAACTTCAAGAGTAAAATTGTTGCGCGCAGCTACACTACTTACACTACCTGCTTAAACCTATGCCTTCAGCTACACATTTTACACTGGAGATTCTTTAAACGTGGGGACACTGAGCACAAGAAGTTAGAAGATGGCTCAAACCAGCACAGCCAGGCAGCTCAGGGAGTCACATGGCTGGGTTACAGTTGCAGAAGTGTGAGAACAGTCAGAGGGAGAACACACCAGGGACCTGGGGCCCAGAGTGAACGGATTACAGCACGGATACATACACACCGGCACCCAAGCTGGAAGACGTCACAGCTGAACAAAACACAGACACTAGTGCAGGCATTAGCATTAGCATTAGCATCATCAGCAACACCAGCTCACTGACTGTACTGAGCCTTATGCCGGCATGTCAGAGCCATGTACATGCTGTGTGTCTGTGTTCGAGAGTGTAGAAATTAAAAAAAAATGTTCCCCCAATGCCACACATTTTCCTGAAATTGCCTGTAGGTGTGGATGTAAGTGTGGATGGGTGTATGTGTGTTGGCCTGTGATAGTCTCGCGAGTTGTTTAGGGTGTATTTTGTCTTCTCCCTGTGTCGGCTGAGATAGGTACAGCGTTCCTGCGACCCTAGTAGGATTAATTAATTGGTTCAGCAAATAAGTGAGTAAGAAGATACAACTCACAAGGACCTTAAAGGGAGCTCCACTTTTGGGCAGTGGTTTAATTAATGTATTATGAAAAATATTATGCTAAAAAGTTACACACATTAATGCAGACTTTCACATATCCTTACTGATGGATCGAAATAGACCTGGATCAAGTCTTTAAAAAGGAAGTTTGATTTAAATATATAAATATGTACATAATTTAAACTGATGAATTAAAGACATCTTAAAACTCTCTCTCTCTCTCTCTGTCTCTCTCTCTCTCTTTCTATGGCACATTCAGAGTATGGCACAAAGCCAAACTCTTGTAATAAGACATGCTAACATGATCTGTCCCTGTTACTTGAGACCTTTACCTCTGAATTCAGTTACTAACAATGTTTTGTTTTTACTGCAAAATAACATAATATGAAGTTTAAGGTCAGGAGGTCATGGAGTAACTTTTTTATTTATTTATTGATTATTATTATTAATAATAATAATTATATTAATAATAATAATAATTATTATTATTATATTAATAATAATAATAATAATAATAATAATAATAATATTAATAATAATAATATTTTGTATGTGAGTGCCAATGCTGACATAAGTGATGTGATTAACACAAGTTTTATTATCTGTTTCTTGCTTAAACCACACGTGTTCATTCACATGAACTAGACCCAAACACATACTTATCAGCTATGACAATTTCAACTGGTTATGCAAATGGCTTTATTCGTACCATATATGGGCGGCACGGTGGTGTAGTGGTTAGCATGTCTTCCTTGCAGCAAGAAGGTCCTGGGTTTGGGTCCTGGGCTTAGGCATTTCTGTGTAAGGTTTGCATGTTCTCCCCATGCTTGGGTTTCCTCTGGCTACTCTGGTTTCCTCCCACAGCCCAAAGACAAGACTTTTGATGTTAAATAATGATCACTCCATACTTTGCGCAACTGCCGGCTTTTCCATTTGATGTTTTGTTACTGACCATGTTTCTGTATGTCACTGCAGATAGAATAGCAGTGTTCACGATTTTATTATGGAAAAAAGCCAAATAATAGGTACATAAGCATAGAATAGGGGGAAAAGAGTGCTAGTAAACAAATAAATAGCTATGCTAGGCTGGGTGAGATTGAGCTAACAACAAGAACAAACAAATAAAGTTAGAAAGGGCACAACAAAATAGAGGCTAAACCTTAGCTGATTGTTAAGTTAATCTACTCCTGAGACCCACATATGCAAGGAGAGAACCGGAAAACTTCTGTGCCGAAACACCTGCTCTGGACCCAGGGCCTTCTTGCTGTGAGACAGATGTGCTAACCGCTGCACCACCATGCTGCCTGCTTAAACGTTTAGAATTTCCCTAAACACGTGTTATTTTAGATAACTTCTGGAAGTAAATCTTTATTTATATATAATAATACATCAGTAATATATCTTTAATACTCTATTATACAGACTTTTGTGCATTAAACATCACCAAAATGTAATCAAAGCATTTTCTCCTTTATATAGGCTTTAGGCCTGGATTAGGGTTGGGCATGAACTCTGTAGGTAGGTAGATATCTAGAAACATGGCGATCACTTGGCTTAATCATGTATAAACACACAGCAACCAGTGATGAAGTGACAGTGATTGACATCCACACACTTTCCTCTTTTATTTCGTAGCTTTTCATGGCTGTCTGACAGATTAGAACATGCTGTCTGGAAGCTTGTTCTATGCCTTTCATTTTCCTGCCTAAATCTATTTTAACTGTACAACATGGTGTCATCATTCTCTGACAAACCTTGAGACAGAATTTATCTCATCATTAATTAAAGCTCGTGTTTCTTACTTGCCGGTGCTTAATTAGCGGGAGGTCATTGGGGAGGGCTTATTAAGTGGAACAAATTCACCCTACACTAAAAGAAGTGTGTCTACTCCTGCACAAAGAAAAAAAAAGTGTGTGTGGTGCACTGAGGCTCTGCTGACAGGGCCTGCCCGTGGTGATTGATAACTGCACCGGCTTGAACTGCATAAAGGGGGAACTGGAATGGTGGCTGGGGACATAGCGCGGCGATTGAAAACATATGCTGGCTTGCAGGCGTGAGGAGAGGAGATAGATTACAAAGGAAGCCATGTCAGAGACGATGTTTTATCATGCCATCCCCATCCCTCTCTTCCTCTCTTTTCCTCTCTCTCCTTCTCTCTCGCCCTCTCTTGCTACCGCTCATCACCTGGTATTTTTAGTCCCACCGCTGACGAGTTTGTCAGAAAGGGACTGGAAAGAAATGATTGCATAGGGGAATGTCGCCATGAATTGGCTGCTCTGCGATAGGAAGAGAGAGAGAGAGAAAGAGAGAGAGAGAGAGAGAGAGAAAGAGGGAGCGACTTTTCCCTGATGGTTCAGGTGACACTGTTTCGCGTTACCATAATTCAAAAAGACAGAATGGGTTTGGCTCGTCGCAAAGACAACAGCTGTTTTGCTCCACCGCGACATTTGTTGCCAAATGCACACGCGTGGCTTTGGAAGGGCCACTGCACGTGTTTGCCACTGACCTGGCACATGGTTTGGCATGCACCAGTACATGCCAACCAAGGGGATTATGGGAATGAGCAGGCGACAGTCGGTCAGAGAGAGTGAGTGAGTGTGTGTGTGTGTGTGTGTGTATGTGTGAATGAGTGAGAGAGAGAGAGAGAGAGAGAGAGAGAGAGAGAGAGAGAGAGAGAGAGAGAGAGCACACAGCAGCAGCATTAAAGCAGCAGTTTTCAACACTGGTGACACATCTGGCACATGGGATCCTATTCACATCATCCTCTCCTTTTCAGCTTTAAAAGAAAAAAGTAAAGCGAGTGCATGGGTATAAAAAAGAGCACTCTTCTCCTCACTAACAGTTTAATGACAAGGGAAAAACTCAGATTTGATTGACAGGCTTGGCCTTGTCTTAATTGGACGTAATTTAGAGCAATTTTCGAAGGTCTTTTTGGAGTGACCAAATAATAACACTAGACTGAGCTCAGAACTGTTTTTCTTAGTAATAATAAAAAGCACCCTGCACATCATTAGTTCCATTTACACATTAGAATAATAAGCTTTTTTGAACTAATATACCCTTCAGACTTTAGCTTATTGTTGGTGTGAAACAGCACCTGGAAGATGGAGTGCATTGGCACATAACAGGATCAAGAAGGCTAGACTGCCATTAGATTACAAAAAAAAAAAGAGCACAGGTTACTTTGTCCAGGCTAAATACAGTCTGTACTTTAACAGTATATCACTGCTAAGAAATATTACAATCCCAAGCAGAATATTAGAGTAAATATTATAACTTGAATATATTTCAAAGTATTTCAGGCTACAGAGGGATGTATCATATAGCAGGAACCATCAGCCTGCATTTATATACCTGCAGTCAACAGTGAAAATAAACTCCGGTCATAAACAGTTTATTAAACTAATGACTTACTCATAGTGTTGCCTTACAGTCACTGTAGTATAGTTAAACTAGAATATGGTTTTGACTTCTTTAAAACATGTTTTAGAGTCACTGCACAAATCACAAGTACATATAGTAGTCCATGGTCAAAGAAACCCCTCCGGGGTGTCTAAACTTTTAGTTTGTGGTACAAGGGTCTAGCCAGGAGTAATTATACCAGTAAGAGGAATTTAAGGTGTAGTTAACCCTTAAATTCCAGAACTGCTGGGCCAGACTTATTTTAAAACTCATTAAATAAACATATTAATATTAGTAACACTGTAGATACTAAATAGAGATAGATAGATAGATAGATAGATAGATAGATAGATAGATAGATAGATAGATAGATAGATAGATATCCTAATTTTGATATACTGTATTAGTTTCACAAGGGAAATTTATCTTCTGCATTTAACCAATCTAAAGTGAGCACACACATGTAAACAGTGAGCTCACACACTCAGAGCAGTGGGCAGCCACACACATTAGGGCGCCCAGAGAACAGTTGCCGGTTAGGTGCGTTGCTCAAGGGGACTTCAGCCTTGAAAGTGGAGGATGGGAAGGTGCAGCTCACTTCCCCTGTCCCATTTTTCCTGCTGGGACAGGAATCAAACCAGCAACCTTTTGGTCCCAAACATTAGGCCATGGCTGCTCCCAGGATTTATAGATAGAAAAATGTATTGATTTATTTAATCACGTGATTTCCAGTGCTGCCTTACAGCGGGAAGGGTCGGGGTTCGAATCTCGGCCAAGGGCCTTTCCTTAAGTCAGTTTGCATGGTCTCCCCATGCTTGTGTGGGTTTCCTCCGGGTACTCTGGTTTCCTCTTACAGTAAAAAGACATGAACATTAGGTCAACTGGCTATAAATTGCCTGTAGGTGTGAATGTGAGTGTGAACGGTTAATTGTGTCTCTGTTAGCCCTGCAATAAACTGGTGACCTGTTCTGGGTGTAACCCTGAAGTCAGCAGGGATTGGCTCCAGCTTTCCCCACGACCTTGATGGGTAAGCAGCATTGATAATGACTGGATAATTTAATTGTTTAATTCTTGTTTTAATTTATTCAGTGGTTCATTTTTTATTTATGCAAAGAAGAAAAAACTCAATTCATATAATGTTTATGAAGAAACTTGACAAACACACACACACACACACACACACACACACACACACACACACACACACACACACACACACACAGTATATATAAGATCTTCCCTGACCTTTGCTACAAGTCGTTAATACTCGGACTTCACACAGATCCCTACTCACCCACCCATTCACCTGCTCTTTATGAACTGACTGCAAACTCTGTGAATATAACAAACTCAATTAAAATGCTGAGCCGACAAGATTCTCCCTGCTCACCAGTCTCATTTACATGGCGGATGTTTGCAGTTGAAGGGAAGGAGAATTTGCTTGTAGGAAAAAAAAATGAAGGCAGTTGTGGGGGGCTTTGGGGGGGGGGGGGTTACACAATAGCACACATGTAGTTATTCTGCCAAGACATTAAAAAAAAATTAAAACCAGTCCAAGATATTAGCTATTAAAAGTGTGTTTCACACAAATTCATTTCAATACACAAAATACACACTAAAATCTTATATACAGGATTCTGATAACCTTATTATTTATTATTTTATTTTATTAAAAACCTTCTAATAGAGGCGAGTCTTTGTGCTCACTATACATGGCGAATAATACAAGACTAAAA
The DNA here is from genome assembly GCA_028564935.1 of Neosilurus hyrtlii. NCBI lineage: Eukaryota > Metazoa > Chordata > Actinopteri > Siluriformes > Plotosidae > Neosilurus > Neosilurus hyrtlii. The sequence continues at coordinate 4,932,877 of JAOUQZ010000028.1, forward strand.
CTCACACACTTTTTTTTCTCACTCACTCATTTGCTGAACCAGTTAATCCTATTAGACTCGCGGTAACCGACCCTGGACATCACACCAGGGCCAACTCACACACACACACAACCATTCACTCTCACACTCACAGCTAGAGGCAATCTGGAACAGCCAGTAAGCCTAATGTGCATGTCTTTGGACTGTGGGAGGAACCCAGAGTACCTGGAGTAAACCCCACGCAAGCACGAGGAGAACAAGCACACTCCACGCAGAAACTCCCTCACCAAGCCCAGGACTCGAACACAGGACCTTCTTGCTGTGATGCGGATGTGCTAACCACTACACCACCGTGCCGCACAAGATTAAAACTCATTATTATAAATCCAGCTCTCACTAATATAGGGTTAGGTTTTACTAATATAATGCTAACATGCTAATATAAGGCTAGCTCCCACAAATATAAACTTAGCTTTCACTATTATGAGGCTAGCATGCTAATATAAGGCTAACACACTAATATAAGGCTAGCTTCCACTAATATAAACTTAGCTTTCACTAATATAAGGCTAACATGCTAATATAAGGCTAACACACCAATTTAAGGCTAGCTCCCACAAATATAAACTTGGCTTTCACTATTATTAGGCTAGCATGCTAATATAAGGCTAACACACTAATATAAGGCGAGCTTTCACTAATATAAACTTAGCTTTCACTAATATAAGGCTAACACTACAGTTTAAGGCTAGCTCCCACAAATATAAACTATTATAAGGCTAGCATGCTAATATAAGGCTAACTGACTAATATGGATAGCTTTCATTAATATAAACTTAGCTTTCACTAATGTAAGGCTAACATGCTAATATAAGGCTAGCTCTAATTAAAATAAACTTAGCTTTCACTAATATAAGGCTAACACACTAATATAATGCTAACATGCTAATATAAGGCGAGCTCTCACTAATATATACTGAGCACTCAGTAATACAACACTAATTCGCACCACTTTCCCTTTTCATTCTGTTCATGGCTCTTACAAAGCACTACAGCAGAGGTCATGCTGCAATATAAGGCTAATACTCATTAAAGTAAGGTTATCACGCACTAATCTAAGACTGACATTTACCTCACTAACCTAACACTAACACTCACTAGCATTCAGTAATCTTAGGCTTTCAGGCTAATATAAGGCTAGTGCGTACTAATCTAACACTAACACTCAGTAATATTAGGCTAACACTTCTCTTACTAAACAAAAGGCTGCCACTTACTAATATAAAGCTAGTTACTAATAGCTAGTCAAATTTACTAATATATCTCTACTAATATAAAGCTGAACATTATTATAAAGGCTGGCAATCGAGTATAAGGCTAAGACTCACGAATACAAGGCTATCTCTTACTAATATTAAGCTAAACCTCACTTTTATAAGGCTACTAATCAAATATCAGGCTAAGACTTACTAATATACTATCTCTTACTAATATAAAGCTGAACCTCATTATTATAGAGGCTAGCAATCAAATATAAGGCTAAGACTTGAGGCTATATCTTACTAATATAAGGCTAGCAATCAAATATAAGGCTAAGACTCACAAATACAAGGCAATTTCTTACTAATATGAGGCAACCTTTCACTACAATAAAGTTAAGCCTCACTATTACAAAACTAGCAATCGGAAATATGAGGCTATCTATCAGTAATATAAAGTTTAGTAATATAAAGCTATATATATATATATATATATATTCCTATTAAGGCTAGCAATAAAATATAGGGCTAAGGCTCAATAATACAAAGCTGTCGCTCACTAATATAAAGCTAAACCTCTCTATTACAAAGCTATTTATCAGAAATATAAGGCTAAGACTCTTTAATATAAGGCTATCTTTCACTAATATAAAGTTAAACCTCACTGTTATAAGGCTAGGCATAACATACAGGACCAGGACTCACCAATATGAAGCTATTTCACATTAAAATATAGCAAAACATTTCTATTGTAAGGATGGCAATCAGAAATATAATTCTAAGACTTACTAATATAAAGCTTTGTATAATCGTTCACTAATATAAAGCTCACTCATTAACTCACTTGCCGAAGCGGTAAATCCTATTAGGGTCGCGGGGAGGGTGGCGCCTAGCTTCGCCGACTCTGGGCAAAGGCGGGGTAGTCCCTGGACAGCTCACCAGACCATCGGCAGGGTGACACACAGACAACCATTCACCCTCACACTCACACCTAGGGACAATTTGGAACAGTCGATTCGCCTGATGTGCATGTCTTTGGACGGTGGGAGGAAACCCGAGTACCCAGAGGAAACTCACGCAAGCACGAAGAGAGCATGCAGACTCCACACGAAAACGCCAAACCCTCACCGAGCATGGAATTCAAACCCAGGACCTCACCAGACAATCACAGGGTTAAGAAATATAGGGCTAAGACCTAGAAATATAGCTTCTTAATATGTACTTTAACACTTGTTAAGGCTGCTATCTATGAAAATGCACGGATTACAGTAAAACTGATCATTTTTCAGCAAATATGATTGTTTTAGTGATTAGTGCCACAGCTGTTATTTTATATAACGATCCGAGCAGTCAGAAACCAGCTGAAAGACTTTTTCTTTCCTTTCAGAGCACAAACGCTTCATTTCTTTGTTGTCTGCTGTTTATTGTAAAAGTGAGATTTTATTTTAAATAGTGTCTCATCTTTCTCTCTCTCTCTCTCTCTCTCTCACACACACACACACACACACACACACACATACACACACACACACTCTATCTCAACCGCTGCCTTTCATTTTCTTTCATTTACAGGTTATAAAGAATTAAAGAATTAATTACTGTTAAAGTCACATCTTTTTTGGTACGCATGGGGGAAAAGGTGTTGTTTTCTTTTTTTTCTCAGAGTACTAAGTTCTGATTTTTTTAATTTTATTTATTTATTCATTTATTTGTATTTTTTTCCAAAACTATTTTTTCTGTGTCATATTTCTAACTTTTGAATATGACCCCAGCTTGTGAGTGTGTGAATACACATCTGACCAGTAGTGTCTCATCTAGCACAAGGGTCCTCTGGGAGTGTTAAGTGACCTCAGGGCGTGTGTGTGTGTGTGTGTTTGTGTTTGTGTTTGTGTGTGCGCGTATCGATCAGAGGGATTAGTGGCTTGATAGAACCGAATGTAATTAGCCAGGCTTTCTTTTGATTGCGATAGATAGAAGATGTAAATGCAGCTCCTTCCACACGAATCAGTGATTATCAACTGAAAAGTCGCCTTGCCGACAAACAAAACATCACATGATATGACCTTTAATGATTAATGAAGTAGAGTAAAATAATTTAGATGGATTATATATATATATATATATATATATATATATATATATATATATCCTTACAAAAAATTCTACATGAATATTCTATAACAGAGATCCCTTTATGTACGTCTGCCATCAATCTCTGGGATTAAACTGAATTCTTACCTCTACTAAGAAGGTTCAGTTTTCGCGGCATTGATTTGTTTGTTTATTTGTTTGTTGTTCATGCAAAAAAGCTATGACTGGATTTATTTTTAATATTTCTTTTTTTAAGAGGGGTGGAGTATGACCTATGGAAGACTTGGTTAGATTTTGGAAATGATGCAAGAATTTTTAAAGGATTCTTTAACATTGTAAGAATTGCAGTATGACAGCAGGTCCAGCAGGGGGTGCTGTGTACTTTCTGTTATTATTTTCAGCTTGGCGCTCTCCGTGTACTCTTCCAGTTTAGTTTTCTGGACTGTTCTGTCCTTTATTCGGGCCACGAAGACAATAGAGCCCATCCCAGCCGACTGGGAGTGAGGGCAGGTACACTTGGAACAACTCACCAGTCCATCACAGGGCCACAATACTCAACCACTCACACCTAGCAATCCCGCATACCCAGTTAGCCTAATGCGCATATGTTTGGAATGTGGAAGGAAACTGGAGCACCCAGAGGAAACTCACATAATCACGGAAATAATATGCAAACTCCATACAGAAACACCCTCAAACTCAGTACCTTTTTGGCTGTGAGGTGGACACTAACCACTACACCACCGGTCCGCCCTGTAGTTACTGTATAAAATGTAAATATCATCAATTGTAAAATCACGATTCAGATTACACTAATTACATAACTACTGTAGAATATGCAATACGCAGTAAAGCCATCTCACATTTGTGCTAGTGTGTGTGTGTGTGTGTGTGTGTGTGTGTGTGTGTGTGTGTGTGTGTTGCAAGAGGATGTGTGTAGGTCAGTTTCTGTTCTCCCACTGGGTAGAACCTGGATGTGTCCGAAACCACACAACCTACTCGCTATATAGGTCATCCGTCATCTTCAAACAGCCTAGTGCATTATGGGTATTCTGTATCTGCTGTGATACAACGCCTGGACACAATCTATTGTCATTGTTCTTTCAGACAAAATGGAGCACTTAAAATAGTGTAGTACACATAGGGTGTGGGTTTCTACATGACTACTTGTATCTGTGTGTGCGTGTGTGTGTGTGTGTGTGTGTGTGTGTGTCCATGCATGGCCTTTGTGTTCTGTGGTGTTGTCCAATAACGCTCCCATGACTGATATAATTGGCCGAAATGGCTTGATGAAAAAAGGAAATCTGTTCTGTGCACTCTATCTCTCCCTCTTTCCCTCGCCCCCATATGGTGAGTCGTATAAAAGCCCTTTGTATTCACGATCTAAAATCTTTTTATCCATGTCAGGGTGTGTGTGTGCGCGTGTGTGTGAGTAAGCAGAAAATATTTGAGACACATTAGGTTCTGGAGACCGGGAGGGGACAGCTGTCGTCGGCTACAGTTGCTAATGCAGAGAGCGACGTTATTGATTGTTCATTATTACAGTACGCTAAAATATTATGTTCCCTTCTGGTGTGTATTTGCATGTACGGATGAGGGTGTGTGTGTTTGTGTAATAGGAGATTTCTTGATTACATTAAAGAGCTTTCATTTGATCCACTTGAGATGAAGCCTTCTGCCGTATCTCTGTATCAAACTTCAGTGATATCATCCACTACGCTACTTTTTCTCCTCGCTTTCTCACCGTGTGTGGGTTGTGTGTGTGATGCAGAGTCTCCTTCAGGCAATTAGTGCTGCCGGGTAAAGAATAAACAACGTTAGCAATTTACAATAATGATTATTTTTACTACTAATTACGTTCTTTTAGGTGCTTTTACTTTTACTGTGTTTATATGACTTCATCCTGACCACTCACTTGTGTGTACTTCCCCTTCTTTCTCTTAGGCGTGACAATGCAGTGGGCCCCTGAGCAGCCGCAGTGGGTGGAGCAACACTATCACATCACATCCACCACACGCTCACCAGCACGCAAGTTCGAACCTTTCTGCAGCCAAAGGTTAACCGGATCATCTTCAGGCGGGGCGTACCATCATTCCTGGGCGAACGATGACATCTCAGCACTGACTGCCTCCAACCTGCTAAAACGATATGCAGAACGTTACTCCACCATTCTGGACCTCCCCTGTGATAATGGACTCGTCGGATACCCGGACCCTACCATTTCGGCCAGTGTAAATGGACCTACCATTGTTAACCGAGCTCCGTCCTTGCTTACTGGGCGAAAACTGGAGGCAGAACCTTGGCTTGAGAGCGTATACCCTCCTTTGGGCTGCGTCCCAGAACTGGTCCCCAAAGCACCCTTGAGTGTATCGGAAATGCCTGCGAGTGTTGGCAGCTCTCCTGGCGTTGGAGCTGGTAGTTTGCCAGAGCCCAGTTTCTCCAGCAGTAACTGTGCTAGCCAAACGAGTGCCCAGGAGTACAGCAGCACCCTATACAGTGCCCCTTACTTGCACTCTGTGGCCTCCTATAATGGACCACTGCTCCACCCAGTTGCCTCCCATCCCAACTTGGTGCCAACTTATGGTGCTAATGCCTCACCCAGCCTTCCCACCTATGGCTACCCAAGCACTGGATACCCCTATAGTCCTCCATCTCCTTCTGCCGCCTGCCGCTCTACCAGCATTGCACCAGCTACACCTCTACCAGCATCCAGCATGAGCGGTTACTCTTACCCAACTCCGAGTATGGCACCACTGCCTGCTAGTGTTGCAGATAATGGTTCCTCAAGTTCGGACAGCCTTGGCAAGCCCTACTATTCAGCTGGACCAGGTGACATCAGAGCATTTGAAGAGTTTGCTTTTGGTGGTACTTCTAACTCGGACAGTCATTCAGCAAGCAGTCCACTCTACAGGCCCTCAGTTGGGAACGAGGGACATAAAGGAAGCAGATACGAGCAGTCAAGCGATGCCACACCGCTGCTCTTTAAACCCACCAATTCCAGTGACTCCCTACGTAGCCTTGAATCTCTCGCTCAAGGTGGCACTGCATCCGGACAATGCTTTGCAGCGACTTCCTGTGCAGCCACCTCGTCAAACCTGTACTCATCTTCCTCCTCGCACACACACCTTTGCCTCGACACACACACACCTTGTTGAATCCTTACCCTTGGAAAAGTAGCAGTGGAAGGATTTTGTGTTAATGTTTGGGCTCTGAGGATACGCACCGGTGTCCCCTGGTGCTCTGGAGAGTGGTCTTGCTTGAGCACAGCTGTAGGAGGCTGTTCAATCCATGGATGTGTACTCCTCACACACACACACACACACACACTTACATGTGTTGGCTTGTGGTTTGTGCTTGGGATGGGCTGTCCAGAGAGACTGCGCAGAGTAAGAAGTTGAATTCCTCTCGCCAGACTGAGCGCACTCTGAGTAATGGAGGTGCTGAATTAAGGACACACAGGGACCACTGGCTGGAGACACATACATGTTGCACGCTAAAAGCAGTACCTTGAGAAACTTTGCGCTCTTGATGAGGACAAAGACATGACTGGACAAACAGAATGGTGTTGAGTAGAAGGATTAGACTAGACACTGACAAATGAGGTTTGAGAATGTACTTTGTGTGTGAGAATGAATATGCAGTATACTGTAGTGACCATGGAAGCTAAGAGGTATGATTACCCATCATTCCTCCATTCCAGTCTTGGCACACTCCAGGTTTTCCTTTCTTGGGCAGGAAATCAGATGCGTCCAACTTTCCACTTACCCCAAATGTAGTCATTCAAGTCCAGACAAATGTAGGTCACCAGATCCATAAGGCTAACTTTCGATATTATTTCTTATTATTATTATCATTCCGTTTTGCACCCACGATGCATTAGGAAAATTTTGTGCTTCTCCACGACACACACCCACTCACACTCGCCCTCACACCTAGGGGCAATTTGGAAATTAGCCTAATGGGCTTGTCTTTGGACTGTCGGAGGAAATCAGAGCACCCACACACATCCACTTCGCAGCAAGAAGGTCCTGGGCTCGGCAAGGGTGTTTCTGTGTGGAGTTTGCATGTTCCCTGCATGCTCCGGTTTCCTCCCACAGCATAAAGACAGTCGGCTGTTCCAAATTACCCATAGGTGTGAGTGTGAGTGGGAATGGTTGTGTATGTTGGCCCTACAATGGACCAGCGAGCTGTTCAGGGCGTACCTTGACCATCCCAGGTGATTCCTGTACTCCCTGAACAGATCGTCGTAGGGCCAACACACACACACACACACACACACACACACACACACACACACACACACACACACACTAGTCCTCCCAGACCTCTAAACTTAAACTAAAGGAAATTAAAGGACTTGGATGATTGACTACATTTAAAGTAAGTGGGAAATTGTTGAGTTTCCCACCAAACTGTCTCTTTACCAGAGCGAGATTCTCAAAAACCAAACTATTTCCTCCAGCAGTATTGGACCCAGAATGTGTACAGTGCCTCTGATTGTTGTGTTAAGGGTTCGTCTGTGGCTTATGACTTAAATCCCACATGTTATTCCAGCTGTATTTAACAGTGCACAGTCTCCTTCCCAAATGTTAAGTTAAACTAAAAGGATTCGTGATACTCGCATACTCGGAACATATAGAGTACTCGGGCTACTGTGTGTGTGAGTGTGTGTGTGTGTGTGTGTGTGTGTGTGTGTGTGTGTGTGTGTGTGATTGAGTGAGAGAGAACCTCAGGAAAGAATTTGTAAATTTGTACAGTTCCTCAGATTGTGGTGTTGAGGGTTTGTGTGCTAGTGTTTTGTTAAGGCTTTTGTGCATATCTAAAATTAGTGCCACGTTTATGTATCTCCAAGCAAGTACAGAGCTGTTTCACTGAATGTACAAATACGTTATACCAAGTTGCTATAAAAACCTATTGATAAGTGTTGGTTTCTTTATTTATCTCAGTTGTGTCCAATCTTAGTTTTGTGTACATCAGGGGTCACCAACACGGTGCCCGCGGACACCAGGTCACCCCCAAGGACCACATAAGTCGCCTGCAGGCCTGTAGACCCCTTATTGTGAGAAATCATTAACGTGATCAGTGTCTTCACATAGATGTCATGTCATGTCATATCATTTTGAACCGCTTAATCCTAATTAGGGTCACGGGAAGGCTGGCGCCCATCTCAGCCGACTCTGGGCGAGGGCAGAGTACA
>JAOUQZ010000028.1:4945006-4958339 GCA_028564935.1 Neosilurus hyrtlii
CACACACACACACACACACACACATACAGGTTATATAAGGACTGCTAGAAACAATATAAATCCTCACTTTAGAGTCACCAATACTGTAACATGGCACTGTTGAGGTCTTGAATGTGATTGGTCAGATGTTGTTGCCTGACATGTGAACAGCAGATCTAACAGTTGTCTTGGCTGCAGAATAATGGTAAAATTTGTTTTCAGTATGGATGATGTGTATTATGGGTGGCGCAGTGGCATAGTGGTTAGCATGTCTGCCTCACAGCAAGAAGGTCCTGGGTTCACATCTTGGGTACATTAGGCTAATTGGATGTTCCAAATTTCCCCTAGGTGTAAATATGAGTGTGAATGGTTGTGGGGGTTTTGAACCTGCGATGGTCTGGTGAGCTGTTCAGGGTGTACCCTGTCTTTGCCCAGTGTCAGCTGAGATGGGCACACTCTCCCCGTGACCCTAGTAGTAGGATGAAACAGTTCAGTAAAACAACAAAGGTACAGGAGAAGAGAGAGAGAGAGAAAGAGAGAATGACCGTTAATACCTATACATAGTTGCTAAGTGGTAGCAGGATCTAATTTGTTTAGAAGACATTTTACATTAAAACGTAAACCAATATGCAAATAGTCCTGAGGGACACAACAGAAAATGGTTCACCCTACCATCCTGAAAGTGTGAGTTTTCAGGCTGATGATGTCATAGCCATCTCCCCCGTCTATCACTAATCAATCATGAGTATTTATGAACTCATGCATGCAGAAGTGGACACCAAATGGTGCATGAGCAGAAGTTGGTGGATATCATGTGATCGGGGAGAGCTTCCTGATTGGTGGGAATTGGCCATAAATAAATTAGAGAAGAAACTGTGCATTTTAGGAAAAAACAAACAAACAAAAATTCAATAACAAAAAACAAACAACCAAAAAAAAACAACCCAAAAAAAAAAATAACACTTCAGGCAGTAATGGCATCACACAACCCTGCCAATGCTTATTTGATAAACAGCACATCATGAAGTACTTTATTCTTCCCTTATGTTGTAAATGTGTTTGTAGTGTATCATTAATATTGAATTTTGATTGGATAAACTGTAAAAATTACTTGGTGTAGTAATATAATAATAGGATGTAGCTCAATACAGAATTTTTCCTTGTGTCCAGTCTTACGTGAAGCTTGATTATTTTCTCTTCTCCTTCATGCCTTGTCCTTACTGTTCATTAAAGAAGATTATGTAGTTTTTACTGAATGTGATTTTGCAGCGTACACTATGATGCATTGCTGATCTGAATTATAACCACACATTACCTACAGCCATTAGTTAGCCTGTCATTTTTGGCCTGGCAGGTCGCACAGCTAAATCTTTCAGCTGTTCATTTTGTGTATGCGAGTTAACAACGCAGGCCGCTTCACACCGTCGGAATCATTTAATACTAATTAGTGGTCTTGCAAATATGTGCACTATTGTATACTTCATGCTTGCATTATATTCAGGAATTGCATGGAGGAAAACAACTATTAATTCACGACATTGCTTGTTAGCTCGTTGGTTATTAATTGCACTTGGCCAGTTATTCACTACCCCAATAAAACCAACAATAGTTTTCAAATCACCTGAAAAATGAGTCCAAGGACAACATGGCTTGGGGAAGGCGTGGCACGGACTTTGAAAAACGATCAGTCGGCCTGACCAAGATGAATGGTGCTCAGATGGATTTTAATTACTACAGCTGGCCTCATTAATTACTCCCCCCAATACAAATATTGTTATATTTGGGGAAATTTGTGATTTATTTTATTTGGTTGGCTGCAGGATGGAGATGAATTGGTCCTCGTTGTAACCGTTGCAGGGACACAAAGGCGGAGCAGTCTGGGTAAAAATGGGTGGATTTGCCACAGGGCAGCTGCTTTATTATTTAAAACACAAGCCAGCGTAACAACGTAACAATACATAGTAACAGATGAAAAGATGTCAAACATGCTCCGACTAGTTTTAATTCAAAAGCGGGACGTTTAGCTGATCAGGTGAATCTGTCAAATCCCCAATAAAACATGTCCAGCTCACAGAAGCTGAAAATACAGTATATCAGCTGTGAGGTGCAAAGTCTCAGATGTTGAGGTCATTCTGAGGTGTAAGTATTTTTGGGTTTTAGCATTGTCTTCATGATCTCACACTGTGAAGAAACTAAACAGACACTTTTAAAATCAGTGTGTCAGAGTCAGTGAGATTGTTTCATCCTCAACCCACAACACAGCAGGACTCGTCAGCTTCCCTAATAACATTGTTTTTAGTAATTACACTGATATTAATGAGAATATTTTTAATGTGCGAATTATACAGTCATGTTCAATCGTCTGTATCATCATCATCATCATCATCATCATCATCATCATTAGTACTGTCCCTTATTTCTTATCACGGTTATAATAAAGCTTTTGTTACAGCCTTTTTTTTACCCCCCCCCCTTTTTCTTCCTTATTCTTTAACTGCTTTTTGGATTCATTTTTATGCAATCTTTTTTTTCTCTTAAGTTCATCATCATCATCATCATCATCATCTCTAACTTTGCTCCACCTCTGCTTTTTTCTTCTTTTCTACATCTTTATCTGTTTTTAAGTTTTTATTCTGCATTTAATTTTCTTTATTATAGATAACATTCTTAATAATTTAACAATTTAATCTTTTAAAAAGTTTCTTATCTATTTATTAATTTTATTTTTTACGATCTTCTTTTTGTTATTGTATTATTACATTTTGCCTTCTTTTCCTTTTATTTATTTACTTACGCTTTTAACTGTTTTTATTTTAATTATTATTATTTTATTTATTTATTAATGTATTTTTAATAGGGTTGGTAACTCGCCTTTGCCCAGTGTGAGCTGAGTTAGGCCCCAGCCTCCATGCAATTAAGCAGTTCAGCAAATGAGTCAGTGAGTGTTTTAGGGTTGTGTATCTTTCTTTATTTTTCTTCTCCAGGTATTTGTCATCTTTATTTCTCCACTGCTTCTTGTTTGTGTTGTTGTTGTGCTTCAACTCCATTTCAGGAATGCAAGTTGACTGTGTACAAGCTTCTCTCTTTCTCTCTCTCTTTCTCTCTCTCTTTCTCTGTCCTGGTCCTCTGTATAGCAGACCTGCGGTAATTAATGTAAATAGCTGCAGTCCACTCAGGCTTAGCATGCATAGCTTTGTCACTATACATCATCCGAATGGGCCGCCATCCTCTCAAATTAAAGCTCATGGATTTTATCCTTTGCCTTTTATAAAACGCTCACCACGCACGCACAAACCTGCTACACAACCCGCACGCATCCATACACACACATCCACAGTGGACGTAGAGGGTCACATACATTTAAACACTAATCTAATTTCTCACACCATGCAAACACACACACACACACACACATGCAAAAACACTTTGTGGGCCTCCCCCTCTTGCTCTTGCTGTTTGGCCTACAATAAATCTCTTTGAAACATGATTCTACACATGAGTGGAGTGCAGCCGGGAGAGAGAGATAGAGCAGAAATTAAAATTTCATTATTTACTGCACTTGTGTTGCAGGGCGCAATTAGTATCTACAAAGCATGAAGTAAAAGCATTTACCATTCTCTCTCTCTCTTTCTCTCTCTCTCTCTCTCTCTCTCTCTCTCATAAACAGTGTGTCTTCAGTGAAATTCTGCTACCATGGTCAACACCAACGGACCCATCAAACTTCATTCTGCTTTGCATTAATATATATATATATATATATATACACACACACACCAGAGCTTTCTGACATTATACCGAAATTCACCAGACGGTCAGACTTCAGATTAATCAGCCAATTTTGAATCTGGAATGATTGACAGCTGCTTAGGTGTTTTAAACTCACTCTCTGGAGGCCCTGCACCATTTTCCGCATCTCACACATGAATCTTTATTTTCCCAATGCAGCAACACAGTGTTGTTGCATTTCGCCAAGGTCAGAAGAGAACACATGGCTCGGACAATACTTCCAGCTGTTCTATGAATGACAGGATTATATTAATATGCAACTTCTAATATGTTATTGTTTCTATGGTAACAGCTTGTACACAGGGACTTGTATAGTGGATGCTCTACAAAATTTAACGAAATAATGAACAGATTTTTAAAATAAGCTGCTGATTAATAAAGAGAAATTATTAAAGTGATATAGTCAAGTTTGTTAGTTGGTTGTTTATAAAATGCAGTCTTGCATTGCAGTTTTTTTAGTTCCTAATCCCCTAATACATGCATGCACACACACACACACACACACACACACACACACACACACACACACACACACACACACACACACACTTTCATACCTTCAGGGGACAATACCTAGACTTACATTAATATCCTGGTTACTTACCCTAACCAGAACCACTACCTGCCTAACTCTAACCCAAACCCTTACTCTAATCTTAAAATTTGTTGTCACCTCAGAATATATATCATGGAGAGTTGCTCTGAAAAGGATTGTTGAGTTGTTTAGGGTGTACCCCACCTTCGCACAGTGTCGGCAGAGACAGGCTCTCTGTGGCCCTAATAGGAATAATCAGTTCAGCAAATTAATGGGTGGATGCGTTTTCCTGTGTTTTAATAGGAGAAAGCAAAGAAGCATCTTTTTCTCAATGCAGAACCTTCTCATTTATCAGCTGAGTGTTTTGGACTGTATAATAAGTTTTGTATATTAATATAATTTTTCATCTTACACTATGGTTTGATTTATGACCAGCAGGTGATCTGAAGTGATCAAGTAATGAGAGGCCAGACCATAAGAGAGAGAGAGAGCGAGAGAGAGAGAGAAAGAAGGGGATGTTGTTAAGATGGGTTGGAGGGAGGGAAAAGAAATAAGTCTAACTTTTTTGGCGAGACTTTTGCATAACATTCTGGTCCACTGGTTTAATGATGGAAATTTTGGTACTATTTTCTCTCTCTCTCTCTCTCTCTCTCTCTCTCTCTCTCTCTCTCTCTCGCACACACACACACACACGCACACACACACACACACACACACACACACGCACTCTCTCTCTCTCTCTCGCACACACACACACTCACGCACTCTCTCTCTCTCTCTCTCTCTTATGTTATTTGTTTGGAACATTTTACTTTCTCTATTTCTTTTCTTTCTTTCAGTAAAAATTTTCATTGGTTGTTTGGTAATATTTACTAGTAAAATATTGCTTTAAATCATTCTTAGCATCAGAATCAAATCTGCAAAATGTCATTCTTTGGAGTCATATAACTGAACCTCATTTAAAATTATTATACAATAATTACTGATTCATTTAACAGTAATTAATTATTAATTGTATTTTGGAAACTATACATAACTTATAAATTGTTTATTACATTGTAATAGCATATTATTGCCTTCTCTTGCTCTTTCTTTGACATACACAAATGTAGAAACAGACATGAATACACACTTCACTTGTTAACTTGTACATTGCAAAAAAGATCTAAATCGGCAAGCAAAGACTAAGTTCAGGAACAAGCAATACTTGGGCTAGCTGCAAACAACAGGACAGTTCTAGGTTCTAGTTCTTGTTCTTCACCCTGAGTGATGGTATGGGAAGATCATTTAAAGTCTCTGGCATGGTGTGTATGGGTGCACAGGTATATCTGATGTAGGTGCAATTAAGAGTTGAATAGGGGTGCCAGGAATTGGAGTCTGTGTCTGGCATGCTGCGAGGGATCTTCGGAGGCTGAGGCAAAAGTACGGAGCTCACCACAGATTGGAGAGAAAGGAGGGCTCATGGCACTTCTTTCTTTTTTTTTTACTTTGTTTCAGAAATGTGCTAATTTACACATGGTGTAAGTCAATAATAATTTGTCTCTTGTTGAACCAAAAATTTGAATATCCACCTATCTATCTATCTACCCATACAACATCTAGACCACTTATCCACTAGAGTCACAGGGGAAGCTGAAACCAGCCCTGGTTGACATGAAGTATGTCCTGTACAGCTAAATTTAAATTTCATTTATTTGAAACAGAATTTTATCTTGATTTTTTATGCTAAAATTTATTTGCAAATCTTTATTAGCTAACCATACTTATATAATATTAAATTGAAACTTTCTATCACTATCGTCATTAACTTTGAAGAGCAGAAGGGCGCATCGACAAGGTGTGTGACTATTAACCTGGAGATCGCAGGTTCAAATCAAGGTTGATGCCACAGCCATCCATAACCAGGAGTCCATAGTCTCCCTCATGAGAGGAAGAGATGGCATACAATCACTTCACGATCAGTGATCGCCAGCGATCACCATATCTGCATCTGTGAGCTCATTTGTATGAGGCGGTGGATATCGCTTTCCCTCCGAGGGTGTTAGGCTGCCCCAAATAGACATTCACATCAGTGCATAAAGAGGTGGGGGGCAGCATTGCATGTATGCTTACACCCCTCCGTGGTTGGTGATGGTCATGTGATAGGGAAGTCAATACTTGACGGGTGGGAATTAGATACAACTAAAATTAGGGGAGAGAAATGGGGAAAAAATAAAATGAAATGAAATAAAATGAAATAAAACAAAATCAAATAAAATTAAATAAAATTAAATTAAATGTAATAAAATTTAATAAAATTAAATAAAGGAGCAAATAATTTTTGAAATTAAAAAAAAAAATCCTACTAACATACAACGTCTCCATGTTGCATTACAAGCATCATGCTGTTCCTTAAACTAAACTTTACATGCACCTCCAGGTGATGTTTTATGCTTAATGATTCAATTCACTGATTGCACTTGAAAATATAAATCACATGCTATGAGTTCAAATCCACTTAGTGTGGAAATAATGGCTTTGGCCTTCGTCTCAGTAAGCAGTTCTCTAAATGTTAGCTCCTTGACAATATTTTACTAAACAGTTTGTAATGTCATTAGCATCGACGTGACTCCTGTCTCAACTCTTAGCCCTGTCTGCTGCCCTGGCTGAATCTATCAGCTGGAACCCATTGTCAGACGTCACTGATATCCGTCTGACCTGGACCCTGGCCATCTGTTTATCTTCATTTGGTTAATTTGTTTGAGACGGCTCGGTTGCTGAATTGATTGACCATCCTGACTGTGGTGGTGACAGAGGTGTGGGCTGTGGTTGCAGGCCACATTTGAAAAACAGGAGAAGGTGACTTCTGTCTTTCAAAGAGAATACTAAGCAGTACTGTAACTCTGGATTTAATCTTTTAATAAATTCAAAAATTCAGAAAATGAGGAAGAGGCAGTGATTTTAATTTTTAAAGTTCTTGTGTAGAATAAAAATTAAGTTAGGTTTCAGACTTAACAACAACAAAAACAATAGCTATTATTACTACTACTACTACTAATTACACTAATACTGATGTCATACTGATTGCTATTATTTTACTTTAGTGTATAAATCTGAAGCTGTCAGGAAGAAAGTGCAGTTTGGGAATAAAATTATTTCGATAAAATCTACTGTTTATAAAATGTTCACTTACTTATTTGCCGAACTGCTTAATGCTACCATTAGGGTTACGGGGAGGCTGAGTCTATCACAGCAGACATTGGATGTAGGCAGAGCACACCTCCATTCACACTCACACTCACACCTAGGGGCAATTTTGAACAGCCAAGTACTCTAAAGTGCATGTCTTTAGACTGTGGGAGGAGACCAGAGTACTCAGAGGAAACCCATGCAAACACAAGGAGAACATGCAAACTCCACACAGAAAGAAGAACTTTTATTGTCATTGTTCAGAAGATCCAATGATCTCTGATTAGCAACGATTTACTTTGTAGTAGCTTACAGTACCAGCATTTATGGATGAATAAACAAAGTTAAATATGTCTCCTGACTATATAAAAATAAATGTGTATCAATCTATAGTAAAAAGCAGAAAAATGGCTCGAGCCTCGAACTCAGGACCTTCGTGCTGTGAGGCAGATATGCTAACAAATCAATAGTATATAGTACCTTCACCAACTTATAGTATATGCACTAAAATACAACTTCAAAATAAGGAATATATAAAATATATTAAAATAAAGAAAATTTCTTAAATAATACAAATTAGAATGATGACTAGCAAAAAAAAAGACTAAAAGTTTGCATACAAACTCCATCTAAAAAAGCCAAATAAGAGATACATGGGTGTGCAGTGATAAGCACGTCTGCCTCACAGCAAGAAGGCCCGGGTTCGATTCCCGAGCTCAGAAGTTTGCATGTCCTCTCTGTGCTTGAGTGGGTTTCCTTCAGGTAATCTGGTTTCCTCCCAAACTCCAAAGACATGCATGTTAGACTAACTGTCCTTTCCAAATTTCCCCTAGGTGTGAATGTTTGTGTGTGCTGGCATGTAATGGATGGCGAGCTGTTCAGAGTGTACCCCCCCTTTACCCAGTGTTGGCTGAGATAGGATTCATCCTCCCATAATTCTGGTAGGATTAAGCAGTTCAACAAATGACTGAATGAATGAATGATTGATGATTCCCATGAGCAGCTTTTTCCTGAGTCCATCATAACAAAGATATTTAAAGTAAATACTGCAGTGCTGCGGCTGAATCTGCTTTGAGGATCACTAGACAATATGCATGGACTACAACATTTCTGTTTGAACATGTTAATAAATAATACATCACACAGGTAATGGAGATCTGTTGTAAGAGCCCATATTCCCTCCCTGCTTCTGACTGATGTGTTTGTTTGGATGAGGTGACAGCAGTAATGCGTTAGTATCTACTAACTGGGGAAAGATTGACGAAAAACAACATTAAAAAAGCATGTGTTTTGGTGTTTCTCTCAATCGCAACATTTTTACATCTTGTAATTAATCCTTGACACAACTATTAATTTGCTTGATGTGCGCCGCTTATGAGCTGAAGTGCTGACAAGCAACATGAAAATGAGAACGCAAACAGGCTTTATCATACAAGTGGGATGTTTGAAGAGGAACAATGTTCTCTGCCTCTTTCTTTCTTTTCTGTTTCCTTCTTTGTCAGGCGACGCAGGGTGCGAACATGTCTGCCTAAATGTAGTGTTTGTTGGATCAAAGGCTGCCATCTGATCTCACAAATCTCCATTAAAAGCCCTGACTCAGTGCCCAATGCATCGATCCCAGGAAACAGGGGGAGCGTATCTTAATAACTGGAGGCGTTTCAGAAAGTCATCTGGTGTGCCATTAAACTTGCATGTTCTCCTCTCGGCAAACAATCGCCTGCTTAACTCATAACGCATCATGCATGATGTGTACTCTAATACACGCCATCGTGCACATTCAGGGTTGTTATGTTGTGGTTCGGTTTGTCCCCCCCCCTGCAGCTGGATGCAGAGAACTGTAAATTTTAAAGAAAATAAAGCTAGCAGGGAATAACTCACTGGAGTTGTATGAGCTAGTAAACATGAGAGCTCCAAAACAGGGAGATTATACAAACTCGAGCAGGGGGCACATCAAATAAGAATATAGAGTGCAGTACACACACCCACACATCACACACACACACACACACACACACACACACACACACACACAAACACACAAGAGAAGCACAAAGTTCAAAACATGCTAAATCTTTTACCAGCCCAAATCTACAACCACACCAAACTGGCTGCATCATGGCCGGTATGGGAGTTGTAATGCTCTGAACCGCAAAGCTCTACAGAGGGTGGTCACCTCAGAACAACCCATCACCAGGTCTGAACTGCCAGCCATCCAGGACCTCAGCATAGAGTCAATACTGTAGTAGGAAGGCCCAGCAGATCCTCTCTGATCCCTGCCACATACTCTTCACACTCCTGACATCGGCAGACAGTACAGGAGAATCAGGATCCACACCACCAGATCAGGGACAGTTTCTTCCCACAAGCCATCAGGTTTTTTTTTTTTTTACTTAATATTTTATCTAAATGTTACATTATGTGTGATATTTGTTTCTTATGTGCAATACTGGGCTCTGAGTCCAAGAAATTCATTGCCAGTAATGATATTCCACTGTTACCTGTATATGACATTACAACTTGACACTTGGCCCTTTCAAAATGTTTATTTATCGTAGAATTCCGATAAAACACTCAATTCTGTCATATTCCATTTGAAAACTTCTACGTCTTCTAGGAACTACAATTCCCAGAAAGAATAGTCACACCCATTTCCCCGTTTCCCTCCAGTCGTTCCCTCATGTGCTGCAACACTAGCATCTGTGTGAAATTTCACATGTTTCTGTATATTCTCTAGTTTCCTCCGCAGACTCCCAGAAACATGTCAGTGGATGGATTGACTACTAAATCACCCCTAGGTGTGAATGAGTGTGTGAAAGTGTGAATATTGTGTTATGTGATGGACTGGAACTGAAAATGAGTGGAAAAATGAAGGAAGGAAGGAAAGAAGGAAGGGATTAATAATCAGTCTGCAGAGTAAAAATTCGGATTCTCTGTTTGGAAAGGAAAAAAATCTGTGAATGATAAAATAATTAAACAACTCACTCGCACATTTGCTAAGCTGCTTAATCTTACTAGGATCACGGGGCCAACACTGGAAGAAGGTGGGTACACCCTGAACAGTTTGATAGACCATCGCAGGGCCAACACCCACAAACATCCATGCTCACACTCACACCTACGGGCAATATGAAACAGCCAATTAGTTTGATGTGCATGTCCTCGGAGATAACCCATGCAAGCACTGGAAGAACATGCAAACTACACACAGAAACACCCAAGCCTGGGACCTGAACTGAGGACCTTCTTGCTGTGAAGTGGATGTGCTAACCACTACTCCACCATGCTGCCCCTAAACAATTCATAATCAGTTGATTAATTCTAATGGCATTTTGCATGTATTTACAGCCTGGAACATGAGTTTATCTAGGATATTATTATTCTGATAACAACCAGCTCCTCACTCGAGTTGATATAATGAACAAACAAGAACAAATAGACAGCACAAACCTCCACCAAGCCCTACAATCCCCTTTATGAACCAAAATCGTCCTCTCTCACAATCTTAAAAAATCTGTGAAAAAACAGTTACGTATATGAAATTTCAAGAAATGGCTATAAAGGACCATCCTATACATTCAGTTATGCAACTGTAAAGACTTCAGTAACTTGGAACATAAAATGCAACACTTTATTGAGTACTTTTAAAAAGAGGGCATAAGGGCAAAGTATGTAGGCAATGAGGACGTTGGAGGACAGGTAGTGTCCGTAATTAAGGAATGCTTCTAATTCATTATGCTTAACTTGCATTTCAATGCTTAAAATTTTTTAATAATTAATAATAAAATAGTTGTATTTTTTAGTTAAGGTCTTTTTTCCCCATACATTATTAAATTATCATTTTACAATAAAATGTAAAAAAAAAGGTGGTCTTTGCTATATACACTTCTATACTTCTATACTTCAAAGTCACTAAATGGACAATAACTAAATTGATTCATGAGTTCCAGCAGGCAACATGATGCAGTGAGGGGCAGTGGTGACCCAGTGGTAGGGTGCTGGCTTACTAATCCAAGGGATGGGGGGGTTCAAGCCGCACTATCACCGAGTTGTTGTGGTGAGAGGCATGTAAAAAAAAACATTGCTGTTGTTCATAAAGTCTAGGTCGTCAGCGTGTTTCTGCCCTGTGATGGCCTGGTGAGCTGTTCAGGGTGTACTCTGCCACCACCTAGAGTTGGCTGAGATGGGTGCTAGCCTTCCTGCAACCCTAATTAGGATTAGAAAATGACTAAATGAATGATGCAGTGAGTTGCTTCTCGTTTCTTAAACAGTCATGTTCAAAGATATGTCATGTGATCATGGAAAAGATGTTAGTGTTTCAGAGCGATCAAGTTATTGGTCTGCATCAAGTAAAGAAAATTACTGAAAGACTGATGAAAGTGCTGGAATTTTGTTAAAAAATGTCCACACTGCTGAAGTATTAAGTTTGTAGAAGACATGTTGTCAGAATAAAAAAAATTGAGGAGCATTTACACTCCTCAAGATAAATCATAAGAAAAATCAACAGTAGAATATTTACACACACACACACACACACACACACACACACACACACGTGTCATGATCTGATGATTTCAGATTGACTCTATTCCAGAGTGATGAGTGTATCACAATAAGAAGGGAAGCACATGAAGCAATTCATCCATCATGCATAGTGACCACTGTACAAGCCTCTGGGGGCACTGTTATGATCTCAGGTTGTTTAGTTGGTAAAATCTAGGCTCAACAACATTATGTGGCAATAAAATGTAGACAGCTGATGACCTGAATGTCCAGGTTATCCCATAAATAAATTTCTTTGTTCCTGATAGCACAGGCATATTTAAGTACGACAGTACACATTGGGCTGAAATAGTAAAATAGGGTGATTCAGGAAGCATGAGGAATCATTTTCATACATAAATTTGCCACCAAAGAGTCCGGACCTTAACCCGATTGAAGGTATTTCGGGTGTGCTGGAGAAGACTTTGAGTGGTTTGGAAACAAGAAATTGTCCGAAATATTATAATGCAAACATGGATGGAAATAAATGTTGTGACATAATTGTGGCTTAATGTTGTCGAAACAATGCTATGGTGAATGTGCACCTAGCTAAAGGTGGTCCAAAAATATATTAAACAGTGCACATTTATTTATTTATTTATTTGTTTGTTTGTTCAGGCTATGTATTATAGCTGTTCCTTTGTAGTTTCTGTGACCTTCTTCAATGTTTCTAAAAGTCTGCACTTAGTCTAAAAGCAGTTTCCCTGCTGAGCTGAGTATGACTATATCTCCCACACTTTACCCAGTTTAGCTAATAAGTACGTTTCAGCAGTGTTGCAGTCAGAAAGCGCACTACTGTGGTCTTAACCATTATATTCCAAGAAGCACTGCATTCCTCAGACTTTCCACTGGCAGACTCCAGTATTTTTCAAAACTTTCTTTTCTTGTCTTATATATTTCTGCCTGCATTCACTCTGTGAGTCATTGAGTTTTTTGCTTTTGATCAATATGCCTCTTGGCTGAGAACACAAATTTGCTATGATAGAACAATGCAAAATAACTGCAGAGAAACACAACCAAATAAAGTTTCAAGTCCAAGTTTCAAGTTTATTTGTCATATACAGGTAATAATGAAACATCACTAACGGCAATGAAATTCTTGGACTCAGAGACCACTCATAATTGCACTTTAGAAAAAAAATATTACGCATAAAATTTACATTGAGAAAAAGTATAAAGTAAGAATAAAAACTATATAAGTAAAAAGAATAATACATAAACATATATGATCTTAATACATATACATATACATATATGATCTTAATACATTTACATATACAAAAATCTTGAGTCGATTTTCTGTAGAACACTGCTCGATACGTCGAA
>JAOUQZ010000028.1:4966039-4977144 GCA_028564935.1 Neosilurus hyrtlii
ATATTATATATATATATATATATATATATATATATATATATATATATATATATATGACTGTTAAGACATATTTTATGTATTGGATGTTCCACAACAACACAAAATATACTTGGTATACCTTAGAGAAACCTTAGAGAAATAAACCCCTTTGAGCTGTGGTGCATTAACTTCAATGACCATGTGTCTTCTTGATTATTTCACAGAATCTCATGAAACATCCATTTCATGGGAACATAAATAATTAGCTGTTCAGGTGTTTCTTGACCAGCTGTGTGTCTGTGTGTTATTTCATGCACAAGAGAGCAAATAAAATTCTCCAGAGTTCTGCTGGGGGCGGTTGCTGTCTCTCTCTCTCTCAACATGGGCACCAAAGACATGCAACACAGGCCATTACAAAAGTAAGAAATGACAAAAAGTATATTCAAAGCATAGTCAAAACTAACAGGAGTGTCAAAAATAACATTCATTCATTTTCTGAACTGCTTAATCCTAATTTGGGTCATGGGGAGGCTGGCCCCCATCTCAGCCTACTCTGGGGGAGGGCAGAGCACACCCTGGAATTTAAATCAGTACCAGTAACTGTTTTACCCCGGTCATGGTTTGGAAGTATAACCCAGAAACATGGTGTGTGAATGAGGAACACAGTCTGAATCTCAGAACACCCTGCTCACACTCAATCACACATACGGCCAATTTCATGTAGCTAATCCACCTACTGGCTGTCTAGGTGGTGGGAGGAAACTGCAGAACCCAGAGAAAACCTGCACAATATGGGAGAATATATAAAAACAGCTGTGAGGTGTGAGGCAATAACACTACCTGCTGACACATATTTCAGTACTGGAACATTTTAGCATAAACATGTGTTAGGTGAAAATACTGATGGAAGTTAAAATCTCTACAAAATTTGATAAATCTCTTTTTGGGTTGTTACATTTAGAAATCCAGCATATCAGCAGACAGTATGTGAGGTTTTGGTGTGTGTGTGTGTGTGTGTGTGTGTGTGTGTGTGTGTGTGTGTGTATGTGTGTGTGTGTGTGATCCTTCGAGGTGTACAGTGACAACCCACCTGACTCACAAAGAGATGCTCTTCTATCGTGCGGCAGCTGAAAAGCCTGTGCACGTGTAATTTATTGTCAGTGTTTCCTTCAGAGGAATAATTGTGACGACTGGCTGTAGATCAATAGAGTATAGATTTTCAGATGCTGGAGCTTGTAGCTGTTTGGCGAAAATGTGGGGAGAGGAGACGATGTGACTGCACTCTAATGGAAAAGGGAAAAGGAGAAGAGTCGCTTCTGAATGCAAACCGGTACTGGGCCATTTATAGTAGATTGTAGCACCACAATGAGTTTAGCACTGACATGATCAACACATATGACCAGCTGAATAAGCAGATTGGACACACACACAAACACACACACACACACACAGATATTCTTGTCCTTGGGAGGATGAGCAGTGGCACACAATTCATAGCCACATGCAAATTTCCAATTAATTTTACTGCACTGGTTAAAAAATATAATGCTACTTGTTGTCCTCTTTTTAATGGTTTCATTATTTTATTTGCACCTCATCATCTACAGTCAATTTACTTAACAAACAAGACAGGAGGAAAGCTCTGTATAAAGCTAGCTAGGGTTCAATTTAATTTGTGGTGACAAAAATTAATCCAGATTAATTTTTTAAATAAATAAATAAATACATACATACATACATACCAATAACAGTGTTGCGCAGTGGTGTAGTGGTTAGCACGTCCGCCTCACAGCAAGAAGATCCTGGGTTCAAGTTCTGGGCTTAGGCAGTCAGGGAGTTTGCATGTTCTCTCTGTGTTTGTGCCGGTTTCCTCCAGGTTCTGTGGTGTCCAAAGTAATCCACATTAGGCTAATTAGCACCTCCAGATTTTTCTTCCAGTGTTGTCCAGTGGTGGTCTGGCGAGCTGTTCAGGGTGTAACCCACCTCTTCCAAGTGTCTTCTGAGGCTCCAACCTCCCTGTGATTCTAACAGGAATAAATAGTTTGGCAAATGGGTGAGTGAGTGAGTGACAACCACAATTATATAGTTGTCATGAATTGTAATCATTTTGTTAATAAATAAAGCACTTTGTACATGTGAGTTCAAATTGAAAAGAGAAAAAAAAGATAGACACACACACACACACACACACACACATTCCATATTCCTCAGCACACACACATTCATACACTCATTTCATACTCCTCAGCACACACACACACACACACACACACACACACACACACACACACACACACACACACACACACACTCCATACTCCTCAGCAACCGATGACTGAAATTGGAAACCTTGATGTGGCAAGGGGGTGGGGAAGTTTAATTAAACATTAAATACATAAATAAAATAAAATAAAAAAAAAGCCAGATTCAAATTTTAATTTGAATAACTTTAAAATTAAATCACCCAGTTGGCTTGCTACGTCGGATGTTTAATATGTTACAATCATGAGAAAAATATACCCTACATGCTATTGATGCAGATTATTTGGATTGTGTGAATCATCCCCACCCCACCCCATTAAAAACAGCCTTGATTCATCCCTAAAGTCCCCAAACAGTATTGTGATCATAGCAGCTTAATGCACTGAGGAGTCCCGGTAGGAAATGGATTAAGAGAAACACACTGGGTTTAAGGGTTCCCAGGGGGTGTGAAGAGCCTGAAAAAAGCATTCGTCCTCAGCAGATTCAGTTTGCAGGCTTCACAAACCACAGCAAACAGAGCAGAGCTCACACAGACGACAGAAAGCGCAGATAAAGTACAATGACATGTCTGCCTGTGAATTTCATGATGAGAAATAAATAACTAAATAAATAAATAGATATACAAATAAATAAATCTGCCTCCAAACAACTTGCACATCAATAATTATAATCAGTATAGGTCATTTTTAGAGTTTGGCCACTGAAATCTAAAAGAAATGTCAATATTTTAACTAAAAATGTGGACTAATTCAGAGTTAAACTATAGCTCAGAGACTGTTTGATTGTTATTGAACAGAAAGCTAGCTAGCCATTTATATATTTATTTATGTATTTATTTATGTATTTATGTATGTATGTATGTATGTATGTATGTATGTATGTATGTATGTATGTATGTATGTATGTATGCATTTATTTACCTATTTATTTAGTAACAATCTTTGGATCATTGCCTTTAAAACAAAACAGGGGAAAAAAGTGTTAATGGTGTCAGATGTCATGCTACAAATGAAGACAAAAAAAATTAAAATTAAGATTTTTAAAAAAATCAAATAAAGACATTATTTCTTTATTTAATTAATATAAAATTAAAATTGATATGAATAAAAACTAAAGTTATAATTAAAAACATGGTGACCCTCATCATTATCTGACCATTCATAAAATAGCACTTTATTCAGCACATCATATTATCATCATTATTATTTTATTTTTAGCTCATTATTTTTTAGTTCTCTTTCTCTCTCTCTCTCTCTCTCTTTTTCTCTCTCTTTCTCTCTCTCTCTATTATGTATTTATTTATTAGTTCCTACTCATATGTATTGGGCTTTTGTTAATAAATTGTGCACATGAAAAAGCCAAGAAATACTTATTTTAGATCATGTGTCTATTTTAATATGCTTTTAATTGGGTATTTTTATTTAATTTTTATTTTCTAAATCACTTTATCCTTCATTAACGTTGCAAGGAGGCTGGAACCCATCCCAGCCACTCAGTGTGAAGCTAATCAGACCATCGCAACACACACACACACACACACACACACACACACACACACACACACACACACACACATACACACACACCTAGGGGCAATCAAGCATATTTAATTAGCATAAACTACACATTCTTAGACTGCAAGAGGAAAGTGGAGTACCCGGAGGAAACCTACAAAGCATGGGGAGTTCACGCATACACCACACAGAACGTGTGAGGCAGAAGGGCTAACCACTATGCCACAATATGGCCCATTGGGGCTTTAATTTGTTCAATTAATATAATAATCCTAAAGTTTTTGGTAGTTCAATTTTCTTTATACCCTCACCTATGGTCACGAGCTTTGGGTATTGACTGAAAGAACAAGATCGCGAATAAAAGCGGCTGAAATGAGCTTCCTTCGCAGGGTGGTAGGGCTCTCCCTTAGAGATAGGGTGAGAAGTTCTGTCATCCGGGAGGAACTCGGAGTAGAACCGCTGCTCCTTCGCGTTCAGAGGATCCAGTTGAGGTGGCTTGGGCATCTGATTAGAATGCCTCCCAAAGTCCTCCTTGGTGTGGTGTTTTGGGCATGTCCAACTGGGAAGAGACCTCGGGGCCGACCCAGAACACGCTGGAGGGACTATGTCTCTCAGCTGGTCTTTGAACGCCTTGGCGTCCCCCTGGAAGAGCTGGAGAGAGTGGCTGGGGAAAGGTACGTCTGGACCTCACTGCTTAGGCTGCTGCCCCCGCAACCCGACCCAGGAACCAGCGGATGAAGTGAAGTAAATTTTCTTTATATTCGTACACTGTTTTGAAGGATAAACTGTCCAAGCACTTGTCTCACTGCTGTCATGCCTCTTAAGCTCATTTGTAACTTCCAAAATGCCAGTTCTTTGGATAAGCAGTGTCAGTGGAATCCACCATTAGGCATTAGGTGTCCATCTTAACTCTGAATCCCCAGGTTTTTGCTTTGGCCTGTTCCATTAATAATTTATATGCAGTGAGAGGTGCGTTATGGGTTTGATGTTAATGCGGTCTGAGGGGAACATGGGCTGAGACACACACTGATATGAAAATAAGGTTTCAGAAAGGGGTACAGAAGCAACAAGTGATGATTAGGAGATAAATATATGATGCGGGTAATCTGTTTGTGGGAGAGAAGTAACACACTATGATGGGATGAGGGGATGTCACTACCTTCACAGGGCCAGAAGTCTTATATAGGAGAAAAGAATAGTGGGACAATAACCAACTTACTATAACATGGCACTATAAAGCCTGATACATGCTGGTGGCAAGTTTGCAAGTGTTACAAAACTGTAATATCGTAATACTACAATAATTTTTAACGGGGGAAAAAAAAACAATTTATCAAATATTGACCTTGATTTTTTACTTAAGAGAGATGAAATGAATTAATACCACTGACTCAGCATTTAAAAGATGATCTTTCTTGCTTTTGCTGCTGCGGAAACTTCATTTATCTTTGAGTAAAGTGATTTTCGACAGGTTTGATTCTCAGATGAAAACTCACCGTCCATTCAAACAGTCTTGTGACACTGTTGACTGTAAACAGTTTAGGATGTGCAAAACTATTTGTTCCTCCATCCAATTTTGGAACTCATCACTCACTCACTTGCCAAACCGTTAAATCCTACTAGGGTTGCAGGGATGCTGGTGCCTATCTCAGTCAACAGTGGGCGAAGGCTGGGTACACCCTGAACAACACGCCAGACCATAGCAGGGCCAACACACAACCATTTACACTTGTATATACACCTAGGGGCAGTTTGGAACAGCCAATTAGCCTAGTGTTCATGTCTTTGGATTGTGGGAGGAAACTAGAGCTCCTCGATGAAGTCCAGCGAGTACGAGTAGAACATGCAAACTCCACACAGAAAGCTGTTCATGGTGTGCTCGGTCTTCCAATGTAAGTTGGCTGGGATGGACCCTGAATGAATGGTAAATTTTCTGATGATAAAGGGTGACCCAAAAAAACCTCCCATATTTCAAAGGCAAAAAAAAAAAAAAAAGATCAAAGATAATTAAATAATTGTGCTAATTAGTTGCTAAAGTCAATCCCAACTGGAGCACCTTGAGCTTGAAGAAGTCGATGTGTGGTTTCAGTAAGATGGAGCTACGACACACACAGCTCAAAGATCATTGGAAGTGCCGAGGGAGGAGTTTCTGGATCGGGTGATCTCATTAAGTGGTGATGTTGGGTGGTGGCCCGTTCTTCTGACCCCGCCCCTTGTGTTTTTTTTTTTCTGTGGGGCTACCTTAAATCACAAGTGTATACTCATCAACCCCAAACTCTTGAAGCCCTTAAGGTTGCTATTCAGCAGGAGATCACCCCTGTCCACCTGACATGACCTGTGTGTATAGACAATGACGACCACCATTCGAAGTATATGACATTTAAAGCATGATGTATAAAAACTGTATTGAATAAAGTTTCACATGTGCCAATAATGATATGATTATCTTAAAATTTCTTTTTCTATTTACCCTTAAAATGTGGGAGATTTTATTGGGTGACTCTGTGTGTGTGTGTGTGTAAGTATTGTTAAATTAAAAAAAATAGATTAAATGTATTAAATAAAAGGAAGACAAACAAAGAAAGGTTTCGTGTTACAATCTCCACACTGATTCCCCATGCAGAACCCCTAAGCCCCATTCCCCTATAAGAGTAGCATTACCATGTTGTAATGTAAAATATATTTAACCACTAGTTAATCTTTGAAGCATTTGATTATAAGCAGGTGTGGGAGATTCAACACATCTATTTGGTATTTTTATTTGAAACACAAATATAACTTTGGACAGATTCAAGGAAGATACTTGTTACTCTAGACGTTTACAGCGCTCTGCATTTCGTTTTACCTACACTTGTCTGGGTTTTTTTTTTTTTGCACATGTTTATATCTGTCAATGTACACTATACACCCACATAGCATAGACATATCAGTGTATGCATCTGAAAAAATAAAATAAAATTGTACCATGCACAACACATGTCAACAAATCTTGGAACAGGACATTTAAACTTTGCTATTGGTGGTAATGTAAACACATTTTGGACCGAAGTGGGGGTGGAATATAGATTTTGAATGCCGTACCACTGTTGCAGTCACATTTATTCTTGGATATAAAAACAGTAGCTGGCAGAAAAGCAGAGAAAATTACTCAGTTACACATAACCAAATGAGCACCAGACTGGCATTATACCTCTAACATTTATAAAAATAAAACCAAATTATTTTCATCACTTGCACTTTACTACTGTAATTATATGAAAAAGAAAATGTTCCTCAGAGGCAATTGTAATGGTTATTGGTTCTAGATAAACTGATCAAGTTAGGAATGACTGTATTACAGGGTCAGGAAGGTCCTAGGTTCGAGTCCTGGGCTCGGCATGGCCGTTCTTGTGTTGAGTTTGAATGTCCTTCTTGTGCTTGCGTGGGTTTCATCTGGGTGCTCCGGTTTCCTCCCAACAACCCCAAGACATGAACATTAAGCCAGTTGGCCGTTCCAAATTGCTCTTTAGGGTAAGTGTAAATAGTTTGTGTGCATGTTGGCCCTGTGATGGACTGGCGAGCTGTTCAGGGTGTACCCCTGCCTTTGTCCAGAGTCGGCTGAGATAGGCTCCAGGCTCCTCGCGACCATAGTAGGATTGTAGTATACAAAAGAGAAAGAACTTAGAAAGAAGAAAGGTTCAGTCAGTTATCAGGTTCTACACAGAACCTTAACAGCCCCCCCCCCTCCAACAGACAAACCACACATGTAAACATTCTTAATATAAACATACCAGTATTTTTCTTTTTTTTAACTTTCGAAGGCTGTGCTACCTTTTAGTTTGTGTGAATGATGGCCATAATAACTAAAACGATACTTTTTACTGCAAAGCTGCCATCCACCTTGCGGTTTATTGCGCTGTTTTATTCACCTGCGTATGCCTCTGTAGTCCTGCTGTCGTGTCCTCACGCTGCAGGTGTTCCAGCGTGTGAAAAAGCATTGCAGCCCTGACAGAGCTAATGTAGCATTCAACATCAGCCTCTTGCTCTTTCCCTCTCTCCATCTCTTTCTCCCCGTCTACCTCCCTCCATCGAGCAGACAGATGTAGGGAGAGAGAGAAAGAGAGAGAGAGAGAGAGATGAGCAGGGAAAAAAAAAAGTCCGGATCTGCATAAAAACTGTTCAAGTGCATAAAGTGGCCCCATCTGGATGGCATCGAACAGAAATGAAGTTGTACAAAACCATTCCGTTGATAATAAAGCTAATTTTTATGGCTCTGACAAGTATGTAATTATGTTCAGTGGCGCTTTTCAGATTTTATCACAGTCAATAAAGCGCGCTGGTAATTTCATTCCCATTTGACATATTTACATGGCAACATTTGACTGCAGGAATTACTAACCCTGAAAGACTTGATAGATATGTTCTAATGATCTGTGACCCCTCATCTGTTTCCTGTCTCTCCCAGCAGAACAGTGCTTCCTGTTTGACCTCTGGCCACATGGCATGCAGAGTAAGCAGCATCTGGGTGCAGGTAAGTCACCTGACCTCCATCAGCCAATGAGTAGTATTTCTGAAACGCAGGACTATCAGTTTTGGTCCATCTAAGTTGTCAGCCCCAGTGGCCATGTTGGTTTCTTCCTCCTTTTTGCTGCAACATTAGCGCTAGCTCATTGACCTCCACCTGGGGTAGGTATCCCAAGGGTTGATGGCGATGTGGAGACTTGTTCAGTGTATGGTGGGCGTGTGTACAGAGTGTGCGAGATCATCTTGCGGCTCACCGCTGAGAGGCAGAGAAAGGTCCCTGCCGTTAAAAGACCATCAAAAGCAGCAATAATTACGCAGGAAATTGGCAGTGAAATTGAAAAACTTTGACCGGTGTGCCACTTCCTCTCTGTCTCTTCTTTTGCGAAATCCTTCTTCTGTGACAATCGCATTTGAAGGTGCTGAGAAAGGCACAGTTGGACTGCGGCGTGCCGCACAGCAAGGTGTATTTCACACCCTGCTGACACGAGTCACTCTTTTTTTTTTTTCTTCTCCCCAACGCTTATTCATTATTGCGTTCCATCGCTTCTCCATTTGGTCCTGAGAGATATTTCCAATATTTGCCAAAACCAAGCATTTGCCAGGTCTTGCGTCCAAGTTTCAAATGGCTGACTGGAAAACAGATTTGAACAGATATCATCATCGTCATCCTGCTCTCTGCTTTATGATCATCTAGGCCACGTGTGAAGAAACACACACACACACACACACACACATACACACACACACACATGCTGCAATGTTAATTTTTACACCAGCACAATATTTGTCTGATCTCTGTGTTGTCCACTCAAGCAAAGTTTATGTGCATTATGTCTGTCATATCTGGGGACACTTAGGCCGGCTAAGTAATGCAGCATGTCAATAATAATGAAGCAATGACATCCTCAGGAATGTGCACGCTCTCACAGACAGCCATTGTTCTAATGACCTAACGTCCATCTCCATAATCAGCCTGAAGCCCCACGCCGCCCTGCCCCGACCGCCGCTCTTCCGCACTTGACTGATTGATTGAATATGAAATAATGAGGGGTTTCTGATGCTCATCTAAAATTCCTCACAGAGGAAGGAAGGGTGGAGGGAATCAAATGGAAATTTTATGCAATGAGATGGATTAATGGAATTCGTCACGCATTTTTAAGTCTTAATGTACAGCAATAAGCCCCATAGGTTGTCGTAGAGAGATGGAGAGTTGTAGCTGTTTATGGGCCATTTCGGTGCATTACTGTCAATGTGATCGACGCCACGCAATATTTTCGCTCTACTACAATTGAGCTTAAGTTTAGAGGAAGGTCCACTCAGTCCTGTCACCGCAGCTCAGAAAGAGATCACTCTAGTCGGATTGCTCCATTTGGACAGATCCGTCTGCACACGCTGTCGCACACAGTAATCTTCTAATGCATGTGTCAGATGCACTGCCCTGCTCTGGCATGTCAGTGTGGATGGAAAAGGCAGGACACAAGGTTTAAAGAACTGTTTAATTAATCAAACAGATTTCTTGTCACTATACTTTTATGTATTTTTAGCATTTTGTACAGCATTCATAGTGCTAATGTTGTAAAATATATAAAATAATTGTTCAATATTTTGCATTTAATATAAAAACAAAAAATAAACCCAACAAAATCCCCCACCAACAAAGTCATCAGGCAACAACAAATGGCTCACAGTACACTCGTTGCTCGAGAAAGCAACTCAGAAGGAATCTTCTACACCATATCAGCCGAGCCAAAATGCCTCCGTCATTGGAGCTTTTGTTTTTCTGTTGATGGTAAGTGATATTTACAGATTGTGGCAAATAAAATAGCATATTAGAAGCCCAATTAACATTTTGCTAGCCCAAGGCTGTATGGGGCCCAGCTGGTTGGCTGCCGCAGTGTGTGTATGTGTGTGTGTGTGTGTGTGTTGGATTTAACATGGGCGCAGACAGTCTGATCATGTGATCAGCCTTCTCGTTAATCTGCCCGCATTCATTTTAATCTCATTTAAGGCACCCTATCAGCAATTAAATCATCAGAGCTGAAATAATATTGTTTTGATTTGGCAAATAGCATGCGGTTTGTGAAACACCAGACATCTCTCTCTTTTTTTTTATGGTGACCGAAAACAGCACAGCACGCCAATAATTAGCAGGAATTAAGAAAACAGAGCTCATAGAAATTCATGCAAGCCCATTAAAGAATGGTGATAAAAAGGAGTCTTCGTCTGATTTTTTTTTTCCTTGTATAATTTTGTCCACAATTACAGCTAATGTGCATTTAAAATTTTTTTTTGCATTTACCTTCATCTCTCTATCTTTTTTTTTATCTATTCTTCCCTCCCTATAATCCTCATCATGTCTGGCAGGGCCATTGGTACTTAAATTTAAATATGCATGAATTTGGCATGGGTAATTAGCATGCTTTTCTTCTCTGAATGTTTATGAAATGTGTACACACAAGTCCATGATTTCAAACCAAGTCTACTGATTTCATGCAGAAAAATTAATGCATTTTCTAAATTAATCACTTGTCAAAATGGCTAATAATCGTTTAGAATATTATTATATAATATAGTATATTAATATATAAATACTTTCTTACTGTGCATACATACACAAGCACACACACACACACTATATATATATATATATATAAGATCTTGAGTCGATTTTCCATAGAACAGTGCTCGATGCGTCGAAGTAGAGCTAAATATATTGTATGAGGGAAAAAATAACAGTACTACAATTCCATCCCGACAAGCCTTTTTTGTGGTTGCCCACTCAATCCCCCGATGAGTGGGCAACCACGAAACAGGCTTGTCGGGATGGAATTGTAGTACTGTTATTTT
>JAOUQZ010000028.1:4991378-5013629 GCA_028564935.1 Neosilurus hyrtlii
ACACACACACACACACACACACACACACACACACACACACACACACACACACACACACACACACACACACATACTTTAATCATGACAGACAATCTGCAGTAAGAATAGGAAACTAGAAAGATAATAAACACCCACACATGTGTATGCAGGTTCTGCACCACTGAATGTGTTTCCCACCACTTTCTTAGTTTCGGAGTGGGTTTCCAAGGAAACAGACTTCTTCCAGAATCAACCAGCATACTGATCAACCATGCACACACACAATCAATCAAACACACAATGAGCCACCCACACACAGGTTGCTGTTATATTGCTTTGGTGATGAGTTATATTTTGTATTATTCAATCCTTTGGTCAAATATTTTATTTTCATATTGTATTGATATTGGCTGTGTCTGTGTGTGCGTGTGTGTGCGTGTGTGTGTATGTGTGTGGGTGAGAGAGAGAGAGAGAGAGAGAGACAGAGAGAGAGACAGAGAGAGGCAGAGAAATCGAGTGATAGAAAGTGACCTGGTGCCCTGCCAGAGCAGTACTGGCTACCATAGCCGAACAAACATTAGCATTCATCTGGATCAAATGAGGAGATTTACAAGGGATAAGCCCTCAGACAAACTCTCTCTCACAAACATGCACATGCACACACACACACACACACACACACACACACACACACACACAAACAAACAAACAAAATCAAAGGGAATTCCAGTAGAAGCGTATTTCAGGTAGAACTGAACCAAATTTCAAATCAGGAACCAGAGCAAATTCTTATAGCAGAAACAAGGTTCCTCCAGTACTGTCTGTTGTCTTAATTGCCAAAATAACCCTGCTTTTCTCACTCTTTCATTAACATTGCTTATGCCCCATTTTTGATAATATGCTAGCATCATTGCTGTGCGAAACTTGATTTTATTCTTTTTGGCCCTTCTCTCTCCCTGTAGTCTGAGAAAAGCCTAATGGGCCTACACTGAGAGGAACTCAGCTTCAATATCCCTGTGTGATGGATGTGTCTGTGGGCTGTAGGAAATTGCCCTGAAAATCCACATCTCAAGAGACTACAGAGAGCGTTAGAGTGTGGCGGAGGACATGGGAAGAGAGAGGGGGGGGGGGGGGGGGGGTTTCCAAGAAATTTTGCAGAAAATATCCAATGTGTCCCAATCCAAAATATATTAAACATTAAGAACCGTCTGAAATACAACAACACTAATAAGCTTGATCCAACCCTCTCAGGCTATGTCTTCCAAGCATATCTAAATACAACATCAGAGAGCAGCAGTAAGCTGTGCTTGCTAGGTTAGCTTTTATTTGGTCAGTCGCTTTCAATTACTAGGAAAGAAATTGTTTAAGTTGGTGCACACTGTCTCACTTCAGGAAGAGAGACAAGTAACATTAGGCTTTGGGAATAGTGAGAGTAAAGACTGTAATATAAAGATTTAGGTACTGCCTAAAAGCGGAGCTCCCAACAGATCTCTCAACTGATAGGTGTCCAAGGCTGGTGTTATAAGAGTAGCGCAGCTCCTTTAAGGGATATCAGCTTGTAATTGTGTGCGTGCATGGTGAGTGCGTGGTGAAGCAAAAGAAAGGTACAGATGCTAGGATTGTATTTGGAGCAGAGGGAGAAGTGTAGCAGTGAAGATTTAGCAAAGTTACGGGTTGCATATTAATAAATCCTGCAGGACCTCAGCATCAAGACGTCTCCACATTTTGCTCGTTCACTGGTAACTGAAGGGAGTGGGGTGAAATCAGGAAAGATGTTTTCTTTTCACCGACTTTCACTCACTGATTTCCACATTCATTTGTATCAACTGTCTATTAGTTGAATTATCCATTTAGCGAGTTCATGTTCCGTGATCCCCCATGTTTTGCTCGATGAAAGTGTGTCTGCTTACTTGAGATAGATTGAGATTGCTTTTATTCTGTGCAAGTCTGAGTGGTGGTGTATCTTTTGTGCTTTAGCTTCATTATTAAAAATATACCTATTTTGTTTTGCTGGCCGTTATTATGCAAGTGAGTGACACATAAAAGTCAATCTCTATCAACATAGCAGCCTTATTGGGTTTCCTGTGGTATGGACATGAGGCAAACATCCAAATTATGTTCCATGCCTATGGTTCTTCACTGATAAGATTAAGTTATTGGTATCTCTATAAGCACTCTTTACAGCATTGCTGAGCAGAAAAGTTGAGAGCAATTTTGATTTTGATTGACACGATTACATTCTGATGTGCTTTTCTGTTCATCGTGGTCAAAGGCATCTGTTTGCATTACCATAAATTTAGACCAGTTATACAGTTGTGGCAGTAAGTTTGAAGTGACCAGGGCTAAAGACATGCATACTCCATTTTAGGTTGCCAGTCATGTTGTGAAGTCAAGAAAGATTGTGTTAGGGCTGTGTTACTACAATAAGAACAAGGCTTTAAATTTTGATTAAAAGTGTTCAACTTAAAGGGAGATCAAGTTGGTTCTAGTGCACTTACTCTCTCACTCATTTACCCACCCACTTAATCCTTTATTAGGGTTGCAGGGAGGCTGCAGCCTATCTCAGCCGATACTGTGAGAAGGTGGGGTACACCCTGAATAGCTCGCCAGACCATCGCAGGGCCAACACACACAACCACTTCCAATCACATCTAGAGGCAATTTAGAACAGCCAATTAGTTGTATGTGTCTTTGGACTGTGGGAGGGAACCGGAGTACCTGGAGCAAACCCACACAAGCACAGGGAGAACATGCAAACTACACTCAGAAATGCCCAAGCCTGGAACTCAAACCCAGGACCTTCTAGCTGTGAGGCGGACATGCTGACCACTACACCACAGTGTCACCCAGAATGGGAACCAGAACCCAGAAATCAGGTCCCAGCACCAAACTTCTAAAGACTGTGTAAAGGAGGCGGGTGTAACTAAGTGACATGGAGTAAAAAAACGGAGTGGTTTCTCAGTCAAACACAGAGCAATAAATCTGACATTTAGACTAAGGTTTCTGCAATCATAGTCCACAGCCACAGAAACAAACATAGACACAATGCTAAAAGAATAAAGCATGGTTTATACGACGCGTAAGATTTGGGGGGTTGGTGGGGTTGTGTCGTCCTACACTGTGGGTTTTACAACGTCGACGTCTCTGTTCAGTAGCTGATAAGAGAGTCGAGGGAACGCTTTCTGACCTTTTCAATCCTCTCCTCCGGCACACACTCTCTTTGTCCCCCTCACTCACTTCGCCTCAGTCAGTGAGAAAAGACTGTAGATTCCCTCTGGAAGTCAGATTTCAGCGCTGTTAGAAGGATTCATATGGGATTTTGCGTTTGATGAAAGCATGTTCCCCTCAGGACACAGAAGACTGGTATGACTCTGTAGCACTGCTGCTCTGTCGCACAGATTTCTTCTGCTGAACGATGTGAAAATTTCCAAGATTTTCAGTAAATCTAATATAATTACACTCACACGAAGGTTAAAGGTGATATACACTGTATGCTTTATCATATGCTGTAAATACCGTGTTAGTTTTCCTAATTCACACAAAGTATGAGTTTCCATATGTCAGAATTTTAATTGTATAGCAACTGTATTTTTTTTCTTCAGCACACAGATACTCACTCAATGACACTTGCCCTCCAGCTCAGAACCAACCCTACGGCTGTATCCCACACAGATATGAAAGCACCCCAAGCAATGACTACTGTCACTACTGCTGTTGCAAGCACATTAGCCCAACACTTTTCTGTCCCTTGTCCCAATTCTACACTTATTATATAACGGAAATCCAACAACAACCTAAAATTCTGGCACCATGTACAGGTTTATTAAAGAAATGTGAGTAAATTATAAGCAAAGTCTACTACATGTACTAACAAACAAACTGATTTTTAGTTTAATTGGTTTTTTTTTTTAATGTTATTTATTTATTTATTATTAATTCATTAAGTTTTGTCATACAAATTTTTCAGGGTTATTACAGAGGGAAATTATGTAGGTTTGAGTGAGGTGTATTTGAAAGCTGTGTAGTTGCATTTACATATAAAATGTGTTGTATATCTGCCGTATGGAAAGTAGGTCAGGTCTGTATGTATAATAATTCCGTGATATGTACTACTGCTGTACATATGTTACATGACTTAACTTAACACTGTCACAAAAAATGTTGTATGATATACAAAGTTACGCAACGAAGTCCGATGAGTTTAATGCATAAGATGACCCAAAAAACATTTGAACATGAAATTCGTATAAGTATTGTAACACAGTCGGAGGGCTTTGCGGGGCATCGCACAGCAGACCTTGCAAATGAACCTGACGTAAATAATGACCTATGAGACAGAAAAAAAACGCTAAATGTGTTTAAAACTCCATGACCAGGGCCTACAATGGCATTTTGTGGCACAGAGCAAGTGAGCTTCATATGACACATCCACAGCTGTCCTAGGAATTTTCCCAATTTTTTGTTGTGGACCCATTTTATACATTTTATGCAACATATGTGAAATATGTGTGTTACAGTTAATCCGATCAGACTATCATTCCTATAAGATTCTGATGCTAGCGAGATTTAAAAGGCAGAGACAAAATGAAAATTTACAGGTTGCTACAGCAAATATTTGTCAAAGCATGTTAATACATAATGTTCAACCTACACTAAGCACCATGTAGTGGTACTTTTTTAGTAAGTCATATAATCTCAGAAGGTTTTAGCCAGAAATGAAATGTCAGCATACATTAGTACAATCCTACTTGGAGAAATAACACAAAGAAGTAATCAGGATAGAGCATGCTACAAACATAATCAACAATGGTGTAGTGGTTCAAAGTGTTTTCTTTTCTTTTTTGTAATTAATGAATGCTAACATTTTTAATTTTATTATTTAAGAAAGAAAACTTCATATAGTTCCCCACTTCATCTCAACAACTCACAGCAACTAGATTACCCTTCCCTATCACTTAGAAACTAACAACCCAGGCTGGCATCTTGCGTGGAGAAACATGGGGATTTGGTCGGTTTAACTGATTGGACTAGTTTTATTGAGTTGGTTTATTTTGGTAATACAGTATATGGCAACCAGCAAGGTATGTGTACTGCGAAGTGCTAACAGTGCAGGAACAAATGCACAGTATCCAAGTTCCTAGAAAAGGTCAAAGCCATCAGGTGCCTACTTTAGTAAAGCCAAACTAGAACGCAGGTTTATAAAATTTGAGAAACAGTGGTCGTCTATGTTCGTGCCGATATTATTCGCTCATAGTGTGCAAAGCATTCGATCCACTTCTATCGCAAGAAAATATGTATGATTATTATTATTATTATTATTATTATTATTATTATTATTATTATTATTATTATTATTATTATTATTACTATTACTATTCATTTAGTCATCACTCATTTTCATTGATTTGGTGCCTATCTTAACCAACTCTGGTGAAGACAGGGTACACCCTGAACAGCTACCCAGACCACTGCAGGGCCAACACAAATACAACAATTCACACTTACACCTAGGGCAATTTGGAACAGCCAAGTAGCCTACTGTGCATGTTTTTGGATTGTGGGAGGAAATCGGAGTACCCTGAGGAAACCCACACAAGCACAGAGAACATGCAAACTCCACAGAGAAACACGTGAGCCCGGGAATCAAACCCAGGCCTTCTTGCTGTGAGGCGGACATGATAACCCCTGCAGCACCACCATGTTGCCATTTTTTTTATCATTACTACTACTACTACTACTACTACTACTACTACTATTACTACTACTACTACTACTACTACTACTACTACTACTACTACTACTACTACTACTACTACTACTACTACTACTACTAATAATAATAATAATAATAATAATAATAATAATAATAATAATAATAATAATAAATATGATAGAATAAACAAAGAAAAAAATATAGGGTAACGGATTTGAGTGGAACTAAAATTATTTATACACACACACACACACACACACACACACACATATATATATATATATATATATTACCTATAATGGATGACTGATGCAAAAGGATATTACAAGCATGACATATTTAAATAATTCACACTTAATACTACAACTACTGATAACGATAATAAAAAATATATATATAAATGCCCAATATTAATTAATAATATTATCACAATGTGTTTTAATGATTATATTTCAAGGTGATGTGCAGTTATATTGGCCCATTGAACATAATGTGCTCATCTTCAAGTCCTCGCTGTATCTGTGATGATCTGTGTTGGGGCGGGTTTGCAACGTGTTACAGTTTCATGTATGGAGGATTTCACTGCCTCTTCATTTATCTCCATCACTGCTGGATGGCAGGAGACTCCGGAAACACTGCTCTCACTTATTCACAAGAGTCCAGAGAACTCCACAACACACTTTTCTCTTTTGTATCTCTTCTTCACAAATCGCTCCCTCTTCTGTCTGTAAAAGCTTTAAACTGCTCGCCACACTTTCTCATTTCATACCTCCCAACCGCACCCTGTCCTTCTCCCAAATACACCATCCACACTGCATCGCCGACATGTTCAGTATACAGTACACTGTAAACTCTTCTCCAGAGGCTCAGATGAGATTAATTTGTGCACTGATGAGGCCAGTGTTATTGGGAAAGCCATTATTGTGTTGCATTATCGTTATGACCAAGCATTTATTAGGACGCTGATGGTATCCCACAATCTCTGGCTTTAATTGCACAGCTTTGGGGCACAATATACACAATGTTAATTATAAGCGAAGCAAGAAGCTTGCCTATGAAGGAGGAAATGCATAAGGCTGAGCTCGCCTCTCTAATGCTATTTAGACCAATCACTTTTGATTGATGGCACGCATCTCACGCCAAAGAGCCACAACTTTTAAATGAGGATCATTTTACACCAACCAACCGCAGGGTAAGCGGTCTTGTGTGTATTTCTTTAATAAAGAGGTGTGATAAAATTACCTTTTTGTCCCTCTTACTGTTCAGGTATTTTTTCATGCTTAGTACCGTCTAACTGAGGAGGAAGCAGAAATATAAGATTTTTCAGGTATTTTTCCTCCAGTAAATTTTGTAGATAAACAAAACAGTGGTGACTTCAGACTGATGTGAAAGTCTCAAATACTGTGCAGGATTTGAATACAGAATAATTATATATTATTCCTAGTTAGGGTTGCGGGGAGGCTGGCACCTGTCTCAGCCGACTCTGGGCAAGGGCAGAGTACACCCTGGATCTCGCCAGGCCATCGCAGGGCAGAAACACGCAGCCTACTCTTGTCAGCAATGGTTCCTTTACATGCGTCTCACCAAAGACACTTTGATAACCCAGTTAGCTGCATTGGGGGGACAGCAGTGGCAACCTGGTGATAGTGAGGCTTGAACCCCTGACCTCGGGCCAGCACCCTACCACCGGGCCACCACTGCCCCTAATATTAATAATTAAAAAAGAAATTTAGTCTTAGGCACCTATTTTTTTTATTAAAAACTTTGATATAGATTTTTATTTCATGATGTGTACATTAAGTGTAGTGGTTAGCATGTCCGCCTCACAACAAGAAGGTCCTGGGTTCAGAGAGGACATTGGTTGCTTGTGTGGGCTTCCTCTGGCATTCACAATAGGTCAACTGGCTGCTCCAAATTGCCCCTAGATGTGAATGTGAGTGTGAATGTGCTTGCTGGCCCTGCGTTGGACTGGTGAGCTGTCTAATGTCGGGCTGAGATAGGCTCTAGTCTCCCCGCAAACCTAATAGTAGGAATAAATGGTTTGGTAAATTGGTAAGAGTGAATAAGTGACTTGTATATAAACAAGTCAGTATAAAAACATTTCCAGTTTTTTTTTTTTTTTGGTCTTTTATTTTTATTTTGCTATACTGTATTAATCCCACAAGGGAAATTATTGCCCCTGCATTTAACCCATTCAAAGTGAGTGCACACACTTAAACAGTGAGCACACATACACTCGGAGCAGTAGGCTGCTACACACATTGGGGCGCCAGGAGAGCAGCTGGCGGTTAGGTGCCTTGCTCATGGGCACTTCAACCATGAATGTGGAGGAAGAGAAGGTGCAGCTCACTCCCCTACTGCCACACATTTTTCCTACTGGTTCGGGAATCAAACCAGTGACCTTTTGGTCCCAAAGCTGCTTCTCTAACCATTAGGCTATGGCTGCGCCGAATTTGTATGTCAAATAAGAAAGCAGTATTTTATTGTTTTATATAGAAGATATCACTTTTCAGACAAAAACAATGAAGGCTGCAGGGTTTTGAATGCAAATCAAGAAGGAAGTGTGACCATCAAAATTTCCAGGAGAACTGTGACTGGTTCTGCAAGATACTCAATAAAACTTACAGTTCATTACCCTGTAAAACTGCACAAACTGTACCTGAGATGCTATATTTTTAAAGTAAAGGGTCATTACACTAAATCCTGACTTTGCTACATTTGTTACAGTTTACTGTGCTTTTTTTAAATGTAGAAACATTTTATTTAATTATTTATATGTAATTCTAAGCCATGTTTATTCTACAGCATTTCCATGCATGTTTAATTTATGGAATATGGGGTATTTATGGACAATATTCTGTCTGTCTATAAGCCATTAATCTTTGGAAGTTCCTAAATATACCAGCATGCCAGTGGGTCAGTCATGTCAGGCTTCATGAAATCTGTAAATCAGTAACTACAGGACCTACATTAGTTTAACACTAGCACCAATAAACCATGTAGCTGGCTGACATTTTCAAATAAACCCTTAGAGATGAAGGATGTGTTTCATAGATTTGAGTATCAAGTACAAAGTGTATGGTACAGGAAGCATTTGAAGCTGCCAGTAAATTTTTTTCACGTGCGATTTAACAGTCTTTGGCTGTGAGGCATACACCGGTGTGGACGTCTGTCAAGTGTGGAAAGTGACACTCTTCTTTTCTCGATGCTCTGCCAAAAAGGCCTGCTATATTCTCCTCCCCTTCATTTGGATTTGCTTCACTCTCATATCACACACACAGCTAAAAATCCGAGACGACGCTGAATGTGTGTGTATGTGTGTGTGGTTGTGTAGTGGAGGTAGGATAAAGGACCTCAAAGCAGGTTATGATTGATGCTGTCCAGACTCACATTGCTCTACTCATGCAGCGCCAACATCAGCACGCTGATGGAAGCTTGCTTTCAGAGCTGCTTTATGCCACGTGGCACGCCTTTGAGTGGTATTTGTCAGCCCTGTAATTCCAACATCCAACTTGTTTACTTTTAAGTAACTTGTAACTTGTATATCACACCTGAGAGAAATACCCATGATGACGGACTTTAATGCTGTCTAATAGCCTGCGGTTTGCCAACGTCCACATGAATGATGACTCATGTCACAAATGTGGCAAAGGCAAATGACAAAACCAATGATTCCAAGAGTGGCATTAAAGTTCATTTTCAACCGTGTCGGATTTCCATGTATGGGGCTTGGCAGAAGGAAGGGTTCAGGCTGACATTCTGCCCAGCTTACATTTATTTACAGTTATGATGCAATGAGTATGAACTCATATATACTGTAAGCATTATGTAAAAAAAAAAAAAAAAAAGTCAAAGTGATCTGTCAAGTAGGTCAGCTTCATCTTCGTTATAATTTAGTCGACAAATTAGCATGTGAAAGCAATTCACGAGCCATCCGTAGAGATCACTGATAATTGAGAGTCTGCATCATCCACT
The DNA here is from genome assembly GCA_028564935.1 of Neosilurus hyrtlii. NCBI lineage: Eukaryota > Metazoa > Chordata > Actinopteri > Siluriformes > Plotosidae > Neosilurus > Neosilurus hyrtlii. The sequence continues at coordinate 5,001,046 of JAOUQZ010000028.1, forward strand.
TATATATCAATATTACAGACTTCTCAGCCCATCTCAAGAATAAACGTATGCATGGAGGTCAGTTTTCTTGAACTTGCTCCACAACATTTCGCATAAGATTTTAGGAAGCATTTTATGCGAGTGAAGTCATTTTTATGAAAAACTGCCAACATGTGGTCCTTTAAATTACGTAAGCTAATTTAATTCTGTTGTTTTTCTTTCGCAACTACAATCTCTCCAGCGGAATTCGAAGAGGGGAGATGATGAAGCCAATTAAGGTGTAATCAAAAAGATGCTTTAAAGCCAAGCATGGAGCTCTGACCAACCATTACTGTGTATAAGTGCCATTTCTAAATGACCAGTATCAATCCCTAAAGGAATGACTACGTGTCTTTCCATCTCACAGCTGTAATGAGTCTATTAAGAAGGGCCATAGATGCTATTGCACAGCCTCCAGACTGGAGATCTCACCCAAGGGGAGTGAGCCCATGTTGTGAAAATTGACCTATCTTCTTCTTTCTTCCTGCAGAGGTCTGTGTTAGTGAGTGCATTCAGGAGTGAGAGTTTAAGCTATTTGTTCTGCCCCCTGGTGCCCCTGCAGGCCGTTTAAAGGGTCTTTAATGCCTCCCGCCCTGGGCCGCGTGTTTGTTTTTGTACCATAGCCGGTTCATGCTACGTTTAATGACGCAGGCTGGGTTTTTGACTGATTTATCAGGGACCATTAAGTCAGGGAGAAGGGAGCTGGAAAGCACTTTTACGTCTGTTTCAGAAAACACACTGCCTGCCAAGACTGCTCAGTACCGGGCCGGCGCTATGTCGCTCTTCAGGGAGCTTCATGATCGCAGGCTACATAAAGTTTTAGGGTTCCTGGTGGTGGTAGATTGTTTGGTTTTTATTCTGGCTTTATGGTAATATCCATACAGTTTGTTGATGTTAAGAAACTGAAAATGTAGCTGATCGAAATCTCACTCAGAAATAGTCCATATACAAAAATGCTGTTGCACTGAAATCAACCACACTATACATAATACTGTCATTGCATTTGCATAAGAAACTGATCCATAGCGATATTTATCCACAAGAACAATTTTAAAAATCACAGCTGGGCCCTGTGAAACCCTTTAAAAAAATGCTCTGACGATGATGATCAGGAACCATGTGAGACCAGCAGCTGTTTCCAATAGGAACGTGTTAGATCTGACAATTGTTTGTGTGAAGGTACCTTTATAAGGAAGTGTTGTTGCCTATTAAACAGACCATCTGTAGGACAAGACTTGGAGGCCTTAGGGACATGTACATGTTGTGGTAAAAATGCAAGCAAATTTGAAGCATGTGTGGTGAAAACGCAGCCCTGTAATCAACATCTGCCAAAGAAGAGAGCGAGTCACATCTCAGAGTGTTTCTCGCCCACATAGTGCTGTCAGTCATTTCTTAACTTGGACCTGAGGTGAAGGGTATGTTGTTAATTTTCTGTCAAAAGTAATTGTGTGTGAAAGCAACATCACATTTTATGTAATTTTATGAATCAAAAATCCACTTGTGTGACAATTTAAAATTATTCACAGACTTGGTCCCTGCTTCAGTGATTTACTGTACAGATGTGCATCATTTTGACAGTGTAACAACTCATAGAGCCTTTTATAGCTAAGTCACACCTCCACAGCCTTCCGCAGCCAATCATAAACATGTGACGTTTAAGCAGTATACTGTATATACTGTATGTAATGTATATACTGTATAAAATAGTGTATTATTTGGCAAGATGAAAGTTCAGATCAAACATATCTCAACTCAAACAAATCATCTCAATCTCAACTCAAGTATATCTAAGCTTAACTCAAATATAGACTTTTTCCTAAAATAAATACTGTTAGGGTATTTCTCTATTTAAATGTGTAATTTTACTGAAATATATAATCTTGTCTTAAGCATATCATCTCTATCTCAACATAAGGATATGCAATCTCAACTGAAATATAGGACTTCAGCTAAGAAAAATACTTTTGATTTTAATTTAAATATGCAATTTTGACTCAAGTATGCACTCTCAATCTCAAGATGTACATTTACTTAAAAATTTTATCTCAACTCAAATATAAACTTTTAACTAACAAATACTTTTAATCTCAATGTAACTGTAATTTCAACTCAAATATGTAATGTTAACTCAAATATGTACTTTCAATCTCAGTATGTAATTTCAACTATGACATGCAATCTCAAATCAAATATGTCATCACAGCATAAATATGAAATCTCTACACAAAACTGTTTTAAAAATTAAATTTGCAATTCACATTTTAAAAATATACCCTCAACTCGAACATACACGTTCAATGGAAATACGGTGTCCTCTCAAATAATCTCAGTCATAATTTAAATATGCAATCTCAACTCAAATATGCAAACTCCATCCTAAAAATATGTAACATCTGTCACTGTCTCTGACTATCTAGTATTGTTAAGCGTTTACACTTTAAAGCTCAATCACTGTATTTCATTGCTGATATCATTACAATACCAAAATCCACTATACCAGTGTATAATCTAAAATGATTGTGCAATACTTGTGTAAACAAAAGCAGCAACAATCCAACATGATTAACTTAAAATCCAAAAGTTACATAATATACTGTACATAATGTGCAGTGAACATTTGAACTAAAAACACTAGGGTATTTATTTTAGACAACTTTGAGTTTCCATAGGAGTTCATGTAACATGTACACTGAGATGTTTACTTATTTTCTACTGTATTTCTACTGTCAAACTATGTCCTGTTTGGCTCTGTCAGAGTGGAACACCGCGAGGGTACAGAGTGTATTTCCGGATGATTCCGTCAGTGCTAGCGATACTGCTGCTAGAGGATTGTTGAGCTCGCCTGGCAGGGCCTCATCTTGCCTTGTCTCGTCTCAGCGAGGGGCGGGTGGGCGTCCCCGTCCCTGTCCCCCGTCCCCATCCATGCTAGTCAGCCATCGATGATGTGAAGTGACGCTCCGTCAGCTTCTATAAGACAGCGGCTAGGCGTCTTCCAGCTCCTCCACGGGACATGCATTATTCAAGAGCCCAATAACGGAGCCTCTCTCAATCCTGTGCTAGTCAAAAGCCCATCCGCTCCCAGGCTGACACCGGCAGGCCGAGAGGGGAGAGGCATGCTCATGCCCACACTGATGCACATCTCCTACTGCTTAATGAAGTATGTAAGTGGAAAGCTGATAGGGCAGCCGGTACACGTGTACGGGATATTTGGAGAAGATTGACGGTTTGTGGAACCCCTCCCACTGCTGGCTGCAAGGTTTAGTCAGGGGAGACTAGACTTCGGATCTGGGCAGCATGCTATATAGCAACATACACAGCATTCAATGATTGTTGTGCCATTTAGCCACGTAACTTAATTTTTTTCAAATCATTTTTTAACATTGTATCTAAAAGTATCCATGCATTTACCTGTGCAAAATGTTAATCCATCCCTGGTGATAACATCACATTTTATACAAGATTGTTTTGCTGACAGTCGCTGCATCTTGCTTTTGAATGGCCTTTTTTTTTAAAGCATAGTATAACCAAATAAACAAAATGTGGTGGGTGGCTTAGTGTCACTTTGCAGTGAGGAGGACTGTGTTCATTGCCAAGGACATTTTTGTGTGGAGATGATAAGCTCTCCTTGTACTTGCCTGGGTTTCCTCTGGGTACTCTGGTTTCTTCCTACAGTCCAAAGACACACATCAGATCAACTGATTTCTCTAAATTGCCCATGGGTGTGTTCCCCCCGTGACGGATTATCGAACAGTTCAGGCTGTACCCCACCTTCGCCCGGAGCTGGCTGAGATAGGCTCTGGCCTCCCTGCGACCCTAGTAGGATTAAACAGTATAGCAATGAATAGATATAATAAAATATCTTATATAGTAGTTTAGAGTAAAGATTAGTAAATGAATTTCTAAATATTACTGATGTGAGACATGTCCATCATGTTGCAAATTACACTATACCGATCTTTAAAATAATGTGTACCTTTGCACACACATTTGTAAATATATGTATGTAAAGATAAACCAATGACACCTTAATTTTGGAATCACGGGATTCATTAAGACTTGATATGCGGCTGACTTTAGATCATATTTAGATGTTAGCAGCTCTGGTGGCTTGAGTTTTGGAACTAAATGTAACCGGTGCAGTTTCCCTGAGCACCTTTATTTTCCTTTCCATGAAAAGACTTAAGAAAGGAAAGGAAAGAGTGAGAACCCAGGAGAGACACTGTCTCCATGCAGCTCCCTCTGGTCTAATTAAACCATCCAAAAAACCACCATGAAGGAGAGTAATATGTAAAATGTGAGAATTTGTGGCATACAGGGTGTGTCTTTTCCACATCTTAACACCACAACACACTAACCAACTCCCCCAACACACACACACACACACACACACACACACACACCTTCTATGCGGTGCAGCTGACAAGAAAGAGAGAAAGGCGCGCTAGTGTTTTTGGTGCCATGCTTGTAGACAAGGGACAGGGAGAAGTGTGTTAGAAAGCACAGCATTAGATGATTCTGTGGAGGAAGAGACCTTTTTTTCACGCATGCACGAGTTTGAATGGAACTCATTCGTCGCGAGTCTGAGAGAAGCAGACGCATAATGGGCGGCAGTGTAACCCAGTCAGATGAGAATAAAAGCACTCGTCAATGCACAGACGGAAATAAAAGAGCAGGAACGAGAGACCTGGGAATCATCATTTTACTTTTTTGTTCATGATCCAGTGCTTCTGTTCTTGCATTAGGAACAACTTTAGCATGGAAAAGAACAAGAGGCACTCACTGGCACTTAAAGAGATACAGTAAATCTGGAGGGATCATGGAAGGACTGGTTTGAGCATTTTGCTCCTATTGCTTAATCTAAAGGTGTGTCAGGATCAGACATGGCGCCACCTTAGTGACTAACTTTTCCAAATGCTGATTTGATAAATGTCATATTTGATAGAAGCGTGTCAGTATTTGACACAGGAATGTTTTGTGTGTTCGAACACGATTGACGTGGATAGGTGCATCTCTCACGCTCGTTCTTATTATCTCGGTCTGTCTGTCATGCAGTCCCTGGTGTGTGGTACAGACATGTACGAGGGCGTGGCTGATCTCTGTCACCCAAATAAGATAGATGAGCTGTCATTTCAGTCATCACCCTGATTAACATGCTGCCTCCAGGCCTGGCACAGGGGCCTCCCAGACGTCTTCTTTCTTTTTCTCGTTATTGTTTCTCTGCACTCCTTGGTTCTTCACTTCTCACCATCTCTTCACCCATTCCATCTTCCTGCTGCGCGGCTGCATAATGCACTCAGGTAGCACACTTTCCCCACAGACAAATGAAACTAAAGGTTCCTCCCTGTCAGGATAGGGAGTATGATCTCAAACCGTCCGACAGGCGTCACTTCCAGTCTTTATCCGTAATTCGTTCTGGCGCGGTGCACAGACCGACGAGCCTGATGAATAAAAGGCATTGTGCTGTTCTGCTCCACGTCCTGCTAAATTCGGCGCTGTCGACGTGAATATGCAATGGTCTTCTGCTGAGATCCTGCCATGGCAGCAAGGAAATTAAAGTCAGGCAGGAAAGTGCCTCATGGGGCTCTGGCACTGAGGTTCTAGCACACAGGATAAAAACTGGGTTGAATTTAAAAGACTAGGTGACGTGTATCTGTACGGAATTCTATGCAGGAACATGATGAAGGAAATTTTGTTTCAAGTCAATGTCAGAAACAGATCTCAGTATATTATTTTTTTAAGCACTGCAGAAGTTCTGAATGACTTCAGAAGCTGGAATTTTACAGTGATCCAGTGTCCATGTTGATGGTTACATGAAGGGAATTAAAATGTGAAAATATCTTTAACAGGCTGCCTGGGTCCTGGGTTTAAGTCCCATGCTCGGCAACAGTGTTTTTGTGTGGAGTTTGCATGTTCTCACTGTGGTTCTGTGGGTTTCCTCTTTTTGCTCTGGCTTCCTCTCAAAGCCTGAAGACATGCACAAGGTGGCTCAGTGGCTAAGGCTTGGGGTTACTGATCCGAAGGTCGGGGTTCAAGCCCCACTACGCTTCCACTGTTGTGGCCTTGAGCAAGTTTCCTAACCGTCAGTTGCTCAGATGTTTAAAAAAAAAAGTCACTGTGAATCATTGAAGTGTCATAAATGTACAAATGTAAAATATACATAAGGCTAATTGGATATTTTCAATTGCCCCTAGGTGTAAATGTGCATGGTTGTGGGTGGTGCTTGGGTCTGGGTTGGCCCTGCGATGGTCTGGAGAGCTGTTCAGGGTGTACCCCAACATTCACCCGGAGTCGGCTAGAATGTCAGCATCCCCATGACCCTAATAAAGGATAATTGGTTTAGAAAGTGAAATATATTTGACTTAAGTATTGAAGTATTGTAGTAAAATGAATTCAAAGGAAACATGATGCCAGCTTTCCACAATTAATAATTTTTGCCTCTTTCTTAAACCTTAATGATACCATCTGCTTTTATCATCAAACCTGGATAATACAACAGTTGCACATCATTCATCATTTCTACTCAAAATGTTTTCTTGATAAAGCTCCCATTTTTATATAAATGATTAAAACATATTTTGAATATTTCTTTTTCCAATGGAATAAAAAAAAAGATCCATCAATTAAAGAATGTGTTCTCAATCACCTGATGCACGTTTCCCTCATCTGTGAAATGTGCGGCTGTAAAATTGCTACCTGCACGTTTTTATAATCTCGCCAAACTCAGGTAAAGGCTGAGAGGCTGAAGGTATCCAAAAGCAAGATGCAGATGAAGATTAGAAGCCGTGTCAGGTCTAGAGCCACCTCAGGAGTGAAATCACTCTCTTCCTCCTCACCGTTTTTCACTCACAGATCCCCGGTGCATGCTCAGAGACAGTGGCAGAATACAGATGCACTTCCTCCCCTGATTATGATCACATTGTAGCTGCAGGAATGCTATCTGGCCAAAAACCTGTGAATTGATAATGCTCCATTTTATTACAAAGCCCTGGCCAGCTACAGGTAATCATTTATGGTAGCTGCTATCTCGCTAGGGCGATACATCACTGGTCTTCATGAAAGATGGTCCACCCACAGCTTTACGACGCTGCTGTTTCTCTAACCCATCCTCCTCCTCGCTTGGTAAAAGAAATAAATAAATAAAACAAAATACACATTGTGCATATCTGGGGGTTGGTGGGTGGGGTGGGGGGGTGCTTGGTAAAACACCACACAAACAAAGTTCTATTCTGTCATGTAATTAAGGAGCAAAAAGAATTTATGTATTCCAGAGAGAGACTTTAGAAAAAAAACAAGCCCGTTTAACCAACTATTGTTTGCCATAGTGATGGTGCTAACAAGCCAGCCGCTCATCTGACCCCCACTGCTCCCAGCATGCTCTAGGAAGGTGTTGTGTGTAGCGAGAGAAAGGACTGCAGCTGGAAATGTAGAAATATCCAACCTCTGCCCATTCCCGCACTTGCAAATTAGTATGACCTGTAATGTATTATGTTACCTGTTAGATAAGGCTTTGTGTTATCAGATCAACACATGACTGGAACAAAGCATGAACAATCGTTTGTAGGTTCTTTAGATGTAATGCTTTTGGAGCCACCGGAAAAGAAAGAAATGCACAGAAAATTAGCCTCACTAATTTGTTTCCATAAACCCACTGGAAGTATATAAGTGTGCCAGTCTGTGAGAAAGCCACCTCCTTACAAGTCAAACATATAGATTTGAGCTAAATGTTAATTACAACATGATTTCATTTGGAGAAAAGTGTTTCTGGTTTGGGATTGAGGAATGTATTGGCTTTGGTACAATGAAGAAAATGAAATTGTGAATGATATTGAATTTCAGTGCATTCCTGGAAGGGCATTAAAAAACCCTCAGTGTGTCAGAAGGTGGCCAGAAGACACAGGATTGATTTTATCTTTCTTTATGTATAACGTTTTTAATTGTGTGAGTGTTTATTCCAACCTGGTGGTTTGAGACCAAACAGATCAGAGCATGTGACAACTTCAGTTCATGGTGCTGTGGTTAGCATGTTCTGCTTACAGCATGGGGGTCGTGCGTTTGGTTCCCGGGTTCAGGCACCTCTGTGTGAAGTTTGCGTGTCCTCTCCCTGTTTGCGTGGGTTTCCTCCAGGTTTTCTCCTAGGACATCATGCTAATTGGCTTTTCTAAAATGCCCCTAGGTGTAGTAAACGGCTCGGTGAATAAATGATTGAATGAATAAATTAATGAACTTCTTGTAGGTGTTTTGCCAAACTGTTGTCTGATCTCTAAGAATTTCAGCATTTTATTTTTTATAGAATTTTTCCCCCAAATCTTTTCATATGGGTTTGCTAGTGTCCTTTGGATGATTATCCTTTAAAATGGTCTCTAGTTCATCTTCAGCTTTAGACAAATGGCCTCAAATTAACACTGTTTTATATGATGCAGGATTCATAGTTGAATCAATGACTTCACGCTGCCCAGTCACTGAGGCAGTAAAGCAACCCCAAACCATGACGTTTCCACCATCGTGATTCAAAGAAGCTATGAAGAAGTTTTGCTTTTTTTCCTAAAAAACAAAGTCAAAAAACGGTGACTCTGGTCAAAACTACTTATGTTAGATATTGTCTGTCCAGAGAACTTTATGTAAAAAGGGCAGGTCTTTGTCTATTTGTTTAATGGCAAATGGTAGCCTTGCTCTAATGTTCTTTTTGAACAGCAACCGCTTTTTCTTAGCACACCTGCCATGCAGCTCAAATTTGTCCAATCTATTTCTGACTGCAGATGTATACACTTACACAACAACATTTACAAGAGTTACCTTCAGATTCTGTGATGAAATGTTGGGGTTCTTGGAGACTTCTTTTCACATCATTTGGTCTGCATTCAGGCTGAGTTTTCTGGGGTGGCCAACCTTAGACAAATTTGCAATCATGTGAAATATCTGCCACTTGTAGATGATGTTCTTTACAGTGGTATTATTTTTTTCCAACCAAATAAAAATCCCTTGCCAGACCCTTAAGCAACTTTCTGAAGGTGTTAGAAAGATCCTTAAGCCTTTCACCTAATCACCAAACACTTCAATAGCAATTTTGAACTGATTAATTAACCAGACTAGATACCCCCCATATAATTCTATCTATTGCTTCCTCCAAGACACACAGTTTATGCCAGCTAAAGGCGACTTTTCTAACCACTTGCTCATGCAGCATCAAGGGCAGCATAACACTCTTAAAGGAAAGCGCTATACGCTCACCTCTGCCCACATGGCCACACAGATCCTCATGATTTGCTAGGGTCGCTGTTACTGAGCTTGGACAGTTTTGCTCTCACATGGCCTGTGGACTTGTGGCTCTCAAAAAAAAGGTTACTGAAAGAGGGGATCTTCCATCTATGCAACCAAATTGCAAAGCTTACAAGCAATCAGTGGTTTTACATTTACCACTGGCTCATACAGAGATTATTTTATTTTATTTTAAAAAGGTAAAATTTCCACTTGGCTCAGATTAGAAGCAGATGCACTAAAATGCATTAGGCTTAGAGACAGGTTCACGTGACTTGATTTCAATTTAATGGCTATTTTTCTAATAAATAAATAAATACATAAATAAATTTGAAAAGGTCACTCAAACAAAACAATAGTAACTCATTTTTATGTGTGGGTAAAGTGTGACTACCAGAGAACTTCTGCCTAATAATATGGCAACATAAACAAAAAGTCCTGTGAATGTGGTATGGGTACAGGACCTTTATCTGCCCATGCAACCTATTTGGATCTAACCAACTAACTTTAAACATGACCTTGACCGAATGCAGATGATAAAATCTACAGTAAATATTAGCACTATTGTTTTTTTCTTTTGTTTTGTTAAACAAAAGGAAAAAAAAGAATTGCAAGAACTTCAATACTACATGACTTCAATCCGCCTCCATGTTCAGCATGTTGCTGTACCTTCGCCGCATGATGAAATGTTGTAGAAACCTGAACCAGAAACTGTGAAGTTCTCCTTCAGGAGAGTTGACTGATTGCTGTTAACACTTTTTATAGCACCCAAGTTATTCTTTTACTTCATCCAAATATTGTGATCATTACATTATGTTTGAACAGAAAATTTCTTGAATAGCATTCTGTCCTACATGATCACTTTGGGTAAAAGTTTTTGCTTCAATTGTTCCCCCCTTTGTTTTTTGACCTTGTGTGCTTGGACTTTGATGATAGAAAAACTTTTGTTAAATCTGACTGCATGTGATTTGGCTTCTTCCCTAATTCCTAAATACACTTACACAACTGCACTTAAAACTGAGCATTATCTGAAATTCGAAAAGAGTCCGGAAGAACTTAAGGTACACTTAGATTCACCCAGGTACAGGTGAAAATGAATAGAAAAATGAGTAGTTATTTATAAATAGAGTTGTTACTCTTAACTTTTTGTAGATCTCTATGCAATTTTTTATTTATAAAGTAAAAATGTATAAAATTCATGTAAACATTTTTTTGGAGATTCTTTTCTATACATACTTTGGCTAATAAATAAAATGTGTGTGACTAGCATCTATGCTAATGGAATGAGGCCATTCTTAAAATACTAAAAAAATAAAATAATAATAATAATAATACTAGTCCGAAATCCTTCTATACTGTATTTTAGGTACTTTCAAAGTAATCATCTGAGTCAAGTTTAAAATATTACTGAAAATAAAGATTACTGAAAATATGTGACTGGGGTGTACGCTAACCGTATCATAGGGGTAAATGTTTTCTTGTTAACAGGGTTGCATAAATGTGAATAAAAAAAGGTTTTTTTTCTATAATGCATGAGGTTAGAATGCAAAGTTTCTCCATTCATCTAAACAATAACATGATGGAGTTATATATTAAAGTAAAGTGTACCTCTGTTCAGCTGAGGCAGGCAAAAACATGTTCCTTTAAGTGCTGCAGATTTAAAGTTTTAAGCTTATTTGAACAGAAACATGAGAGCAGTTTGTCACAGTGGACACAATTTCTTAATTTTGGTACCTACAAATAACATATGGATTTCTAAACATATCAGCGTGACATGAATGACACCCCAATTATGAAAGCACCCATTTAATTGTATATGTTTCTGACACATTTCCATGTACTCCCACTTTATGGACTGGGATTGGGAATTGAATTTGTTTTGACGCCACACAGTAAATGACTCTCAAGTGTTACGATTTATAGTATTTTCTTCAAACATTAAAAACAGTATCAGTATTTCTCTTTGAAGCAGGTGGAACATTTCACTGCTACTGCCTACTGAGAATTGTAAAGTACTCAGAAATGAAAGAAATGCAGCATGTCCTTGGAGGGGTGGGGGGTGGGGGTATGCAAGCTACGTAATTAATAACGAGTCAGAAACATGTCAGAGTTGTTTCTATTCATTTTTTTCCTTGGTCTTATATTGCAAGACAGTGAAACATGGAAATAAGCCTGTAAGTTAATTACTATGCTTAACCAGTGGTGTGTAATCTAGTATATCTTCAAGTGGGTGTAAGAGTGTGAGTCCTTATACTACATGTTTTCATGATAATAATGATTGGGTGTACACTGTGTATCTGCAAGTGCTGCACGTGTAGCTCCATATTTTATATGTACTTGCTGATATGTGTGTGTGTGTGTGTGTGTGTGTGTGTGGTATCTGTCTGGGCCATCCTCCCATATCCCAGAATGACCCTAGCATTGGGAGGGCTTATCGCTGTGCTGTTCCACATTATTGATAGTCTGCATGACTATTGACAGGGCAGCATTGGGGTGGGAGGGTAAAATCTGCCTTTGATATGACATATTGTGCATCTCAGCAGCACTCATAAATAATTCTGACAGGTTTTTGTATGCATGGGAAGGTCTGTGATTCGGCCTACCCATAAAAATAAACTTCTATTATGGAATGTATTTGTCAAGTGGGTGTTTGATGGATGGGGCGGTGTTTAGCGGGTGGCAGGTGGAAGGCTCACAGACGCACTGCCTTCTGGGGAGGATTTGCCTGGGCCGAGCTGGTATAATTATTCAGTACGAGACGACACCACTGCTCACACTGAAACGCGCACGCGCGCACACACGCACACAGCACCTGCATTCCCGCATTCTCATTTTGCAATTGCTTTATTGGCGACTACCTTATGACGACATGCAGTGGGTGGGGGTGTGTGGAGTGAGAGAGAGAGAGAAAGAGAGAGCATGCACATATAAATCAAATGAGAAACTTTCTTTGAATAATGCAAGAGAACTGCATCAGGGTTGAATTATGGATTATTATCGGCAGATGATAAAAAGACAAAATGACGGAGCGACAGGGTATCCATCACCTGAAACGCATGTCTCACTTATCTTATTGGGGATTCAGTGCACAGGAAAGATGTGTACCTTCCTTTGCTCAGGGACTTGCAAACAAAGCACTTTAATCTACATTAGTCCAACTTGTTTTAGTGTTGGTACCATTTACAACACAAACAGATATAATGCATGATGGATGAGAAGAAAACCAATGAATGGAGACAGCCACAAGAATGTACTGTAATATCTAAATATATATATATATATATATATATAAATATATATATATATATATA
>JAOUQZ010000028.1:5013729-5028578 GCA_028564935.1 Neosilurus hyrtlii
AAATTTAACAGGGTAGAAGTGTCTTCTAGTACAATCTTCTTGTTTATCATGTCACAGTGGTTGCTTCGAGTACTCAGCAATCGGAGAGAAAGCATCCTTTATGCCTACTAAAATGCACCAGAGCGAGTAACCAGACACAACAGACTGACTGGTTAAGAAAATTTGTTGCAAACATAAAAGCGCTGTTTTCAGGTTTCTCAAGTGCTACACCTGAGCTGTATATAACAGCACTTCTGCACAGCACCACCACACCAGTTTATCACCATAGGGGTGTCAAACTCATTTCCACTGAGGGCCACATCACTAAATTTCTAGGTCACCGGGGGCCGAATAATCACAAAACATATTTTCAAAAAGGTCAACCATAAAATCTGTACGGGATAATGATTCATTTAAGCATTAATATACTTAATATATATAGCATCGAGTGCCATGTAAAGGAAAGAAAAAAATGTGTTTTCACAGAAGCACAGATGTGCAGTGCTTAGTTAGTCAATTTTGTCAATAAGTAATAGACTTGGTTCTTTAGCTTGGTTTGGTTGAAAAAAATTGTGCTGGTACCTCTCCATATATGATGAGCATATACCAAATTCTAGGCCAAAATTTCAAAGGGTTTCTGTGCTGTGGCCTTACAAAAAATGGTGTTGTGCCCATTTTTGACACTCACAAATTGCGCTTGTTCCTGTGCACCCAGTTTTGGATGCCAAAATCTCAGAAATAGAATATGGGATCTGCCTGGGATTTGCTATACTGGGTAAATTTGAACCCAGGCTTTCGGAATATGCCAAAATATGTCAGAAAAGTCCTATCTCTTCTAGTTTCTGAGTTATTGGCCTCAAAACTAGTCTTTATGTACAAAAATGAAAATTGCAATTTTCAGGGGGCAACTGTCATGCCAGAATGATTAACAGGCTATTGAGGCTAGATACCTTCTATCTGAGGACATGACTATCCGCAGAAGGTTTCCTAACTATACCAAAGTCTTAAGTCCTTCATATACAAAAACAATGTATGAAATGTTGACATTGTTCTCCCCATGACAGCTTACGTTAAACTACAGGGATTGTCAGTAATGCAGGTAATGTAAAGTATTCCTCCCCCATCCACAGAAATTTGACGGTATCCACAATTTAGCAAGTTCTGTCCAAAAGTTTGGGATAAAATGATTTGAGTTCATAGTCCAAATATGAATAGGCCTTTTCTGATGACATATCCTAAAAGCCTGGGTTCAAATTACCCAGTATAGCAAATTTCAGGTAGATATCTGATTCCATTTCAGAGACATTGGCATCCAAAACTGGGTGCACAGGAACCAGCGCAGTTCGGGAGTGTCAAAAATGGGTGCAACGCCATTTTTTAAAGGGCCACAGGACAGAAACCCTTTGGAAATTTGGCCTAGAATTTGGCACGTTTATTACATATGTAGAGCTACCAGCACAAACTTTTTCCACCAAATCTGAGTCGGTCATCATGGGAGATTTTCAGACACTGGTTGAGTTCGTACGGAATGAACCAGATTACAAAGCTAAAAAACATCGTCTATTACTTACTGACAGAATTGACTAACTAAGCACTGCACATCTGTGCTTCTGTGAAAACAAATGTTTTTCTTTGCTTTACATGGCACTGGATGCTATATTAAGCTCCCACCGTGTTTATAAATAGGGGTGCACAGATCCTCCTCCTCTTATTAAAGCTGCAGCCCCAATATCTCATAGTAACCAGATACTTGACAGAGATCAGTTAGCAAGTCTGTAAACAAATTTATCCGAGCAATACCAGTATAAGGGTGTGTTTTTTTCAGGATGATCTATGGTTTACGGCTTACTATTGACTACTCAGGTTTCTCGTTCTTTAACCAGGAAGATAATCTATCTCCGCAATATATATGTCGCTTGGTGTGTACTTTAAGTGCAGATAAGTGATAATTCTCCAAGCAAGTCTGGGCTTCATTTGTGGCCTGTGTATGACTTCCCCCCCTACATCAATGTGCCAGGTTTATAATTAGCTTGTAGAGCACTAATTGAGTTTGAGGAGTTTACGTTCAAGCAAACTTTATAACTTTGGTCCTTATTATTGTGCACTGATGCATCGTTTAAAGGAAACCACCACATTGTTAATAATTGTGCAAATGTTTTTCTCTCTCTCTCTACCACCATCCCCCCAACACACACACACACCTATTTTATGGGCTGTTCTGTCAGGGTTGCATACATGTTGTGTTGGATGTCCTGCAGAACATGCAACTACAAGAAACATGCTCATAACATATGTCATTTGTTTGTCATAACATGTCATTTTCTTAACCGCTTAATCCTAATTAGGGAGGCTGGCGCCCATCTCAGCCTACTCCGGGCGAGGGCAGAGTACACCCTGGACAGCTCGCCAGCCCATCGCAGAATATAAATATGTATTTTTTATATTATACACACATTGGGGCAAATTAGAGTATCCAATTAGCCTTATGTTCATATCTTTGGATTGTGGGAAGTAAACGGAGCACCCGGAGTAAACATGCAACGCCACACAGAAACATTAGAGCCCAAGCCTCTCACCTAGGATGTTTTTGCTGTAAGGAAGACGTACTAACCTCTGTGCCAATGTGAGCTGCTGTTCTTTAAGATCAGATTTAAGAAATTGTCAGCTCTGGTCTAATGAAAGAAGTTCTTAAAGAGAGTATATTCCAGTCTTGTCCAGTTAAAAATGTGCAATGGTCTTGGGGTCTTCTGGGGGAGACCAGAGGCCATTCTGTTCGAATTAAATCCTATGGAAGAAGTGAATCAGTTCCCTGAATAAACTCCTACATGTTTTGTGGTAACAATTAAATTTCATAGACCAGCTGACTTTAACCACCTCTGTTAAGATCTTCACCATCTTATCCATGGACTAGCAAATTATGACACCACCTGCTATGTCTAAACCCAATTAATGATTATTTTTTGAGACAGCTGAAAGATCGAGGTACTCCAACAGACGGAACCCATCTACTGTGGTTCTTCACCCTGCTGTGTAGCCTACTACATATGCACAAAATTGTAGTTTACTAAATACAAATAGTTATGTTATGCTGCATAAAATTTCAGTTCAGAGTGTTGGGTGACATCGGAGAACTGATACCATTGGTTCAAGGTGAAATGTGTAAACCAAAGAAAGGTATATTTTCATCAATAGAAATTCTGCTAAGATTGCTATCTCCCTAACCAAAATTACTGCATGGTTTACTTTTAGCCAATCAACAGCAAAGAAACGATTAGTTCCCCTTGTGAGAATTTGAATTTGATGCAGGGAAATATACTGATTATGTCTCCACCCACGGTGGATTTCCTGCTGTCTGTGCTTGTGTGTGTCCATCCATCCAATCAAACTTGGTAACCCCACAAAGATTTTGACAAAACCTTACTCACTAATAACGGCCCATGAACTGGTACAGGTTCTGAGGTCAAAGGTCAAAGGACATGGACACATCTTAGCAAAAACTTGTACACACTCTGTAGTCTGGACTGGAATCAAACTTTCACCAGTTTCTCATTACCAAATCAGGGTCACAGTTCAAGAACATACTCAATTTAAGAATGTGTCTGTGTGCTTTTGGGAGAGAAACGCTCTTTTTCCAAATTTTCCCTCAATGCCGAGTATGTTACAGTAAATTTGGCAAAAAAATTATACATTTAATTTTAATGCTTTAAATTTAGCTTTCAGATGAATCCAAATTAAATCATTCTTAAACTTATCTTTGCCTTTGCCCTTGTATTTTTGTGAGATTGTTTTCTGTCTAAGCTTCATTTTGGATTGAAACTTACCTACTTACTAAGATTTCGAAAGTCACACGCCTGTTAGTTACTTCACGTGCATCCATATGTGCATGTCCATTTGCAACCACAGAAATTATGAGAAAAGGTACGAAGAAATGATTTCTTGTTTAACCAGATTGGGATTTATGCATACACTAAAACTGGGCTACGTTTCTTGATTCTCATGTGATGGCAAAATTAACAATTATGCACCAAAAGTGAAGTGGATGTTGCTGATTAGTCCACCAAGCCTGAGGTGCATAATTATTTTAGTTTATACTACATATGGTCAAAAGCAAAAAATAATCATAAAACGAGATTTTCATGTATTTTTTTTTTTTACATTTCTTTGTAATCTTTACAGATGCAATTAAGCTTGAGTGCACATGCAAGCAGGTGTCCCTATAACTCTCTTCACAGCATCTACTTAACTTTCTTTTAAAAAGGTTTATTATACTCATATGAGAACAGCAAAAGCAAACTTTATGTAGTTTATGTTTCATATTTTAACCATGACTTTGAGGCAGGTCAGATGAGCTCTGTGTAAAGGTATCTGTTCTCATTCCAAAAAAGTGAACTGTGCTGTGTAAAGATGTTTTATTATGTACACTATGGGAAAAACAACAAAAGAAAACTAAAATGAGACTATTTTTCATTTTAAAGTTAAATAATAATGATGCCGTCTGATCTAACTGACCATGAAAAACTGTGTCTGTCCTTTTGATTGAAAACATATCCACTTGTAATAATAATTTTTAATTCTAAAATGAGAGACCAATCAAATTGCACCTTTCCCGTGTCATCCATACTAATGCATTTTTAACTACAAATTGCTTTGTATTTAATGTTTAAGTTTTCATTTCCTACTCAACTTTTTTCCCTCCCTTACTACAAATAAGATTTAAAAGTTTGCTGTGTTTGTATAGCATAAAGTGTGTTTAGATGCATGTGTGTGAGCGAGTGAACACCTAGATATGAAGTATTAGCGAGTTTTCAAGGAGTGGGTGTTAAGTCCAATATGCTGGGGACACTAAGGTGGGTGGAACACCTGTTCCCCTCTTTCGGTGCTCTCTCACTCTGGAACATCTGCTGCGAAGTACGGCATATCGTGGCACATGAAACCAGTGCAGGTTTGCTCAGCAGCCCACGGAGTCTGTTACCTTGCTCCCTCGACGCCTCCACACCAGGCCTGCAGCTACACTAAACACCCGGACGCCTCTGCGCTGCTCTACCTCTTAATGACTTGCTGTGTGGGAGAGATCAGAAATGAAGACACTCAGGTTCTTGTTGCTTGTTTGTGTGTCTGTGGAGCACGAGTGGTGAACATACATGACCAACAATCTGTCATCCATAATGATTCCTCGGTGTAGCATATGAACATCCTGGATCTCAAAGCGCCACGATTAGATCCATAATGCTTTGCAGTGCACACAGAATCGCCTTTATTATGCACTGGCATGGAACGAACGCATGGCCTTGGGACAGTTGAGTTACTCTATTGAATCCTCCTCACGTTTAGCCTGTCCAGTGTGTCAGCTTGACTTAACTTAAGAAACCAGGAAGCTCCCTGACTGCAATGGTTCCTGAAGGCTGTTTGGCTATGCACGACGATCTGTCTCCATTTGCACAGGCCGAATCGTGTAATCCTCCTGTAAAGGGCTCTGTGGAAGCTCAGGGTCAGATGAAACACAGCCAGATTTGGTCAATAAGCTTACAATACTATCAGGCACTATTGATCTTGTTGGACCTTAGCGCCTTTGCTACGCTAATTGTTTCTTTTCCTGGCCTATAGCAAAGCAAACAAACTCTGTGTTCATGGATTTAAAACACACACACAGACACACACACAGGCCTTAGCACCTGGAGCTGCTTTGTTGAGTACACAGCAATGAAGGGGTGTTTGTTTTTAATTAAGCTACACTATTAAATCAGTTTGCAAACTTTGCAAATGGATTTTTCCGGCTATAAATTTGCAAAGGATTCAAAAAGGGTGAAAAAAATATGACCCTTATTCATTATTTTGGTCATGTCTGAGTCTAGCCAAAAACATTCATGGTTGGCTTTAGAGATTATGTTCATTGGCATTAGAGTAATTTAGGGGTGTGGCTAATTTGATTGTGGTTGTTCTGTCCAATGCAAATAACTCATTTAAATGTCCACAAATCGTGGACAATGGGGAACTTAAAATTGACAATATGCATAATTAAATAGAGCTTCCAAACAAGCAAGAAATACCTGAACAATTAAAAAAATATATTAAATGTAAATTAAGTATAATATATTGAATAAATTAAAACATTTATCAATATTACTTTTCTAATTGATCACCTTTTAAGGGTGCTTTCACACCAGAACTTTTGGTGCGAACTAGGGCCTGACTGAACCAGCTGTTTGGTTTGTTTCAGTAATGTAAATACTGTTTTATTATATTAGTTGTGCACCAAGGGACTATACCCAGGTCCTACAGAAAGGACTAAGTTCACCTGAACTCCGGTGCCTTTTGGACTTGGTGTAAACACTATCCAATCAACAAACCCGGTAAAGCATTACTGATGACGTGTAAAGGAAATTGCCTTAATTTAGCATTATACATGTCAAACCATGTCTTAGTTAAACCGTGGCACGCACTTATCAGAGTAAAGAAGCAATGGGGACCTCCCTAGGTCCAACAGAAATTGCACATTGGACATGCCTGGTGGTTCACGTAACAGCACACACTTTGAGGTCAGGCCCCTTCCATATAAGGTAAAAGATTGATGGATCTTTTTGATTTTTTTTTTCTTAAAAGGAAACATTCATTCATTAATTTTCTGAAGTGCTTAATCCTAATTAGATCGTGGGGAGGCTGGTGCCCATCTCAGCCGACTCTGGGCGAGGGCAGAGTACAAACTGGACAGCTCGCCAGGCCATCGCAGGGCAGAAACACATTGACGGCAATGCAGCTACTCTTGACGAAAATCAGCAATGGTTCTTTTACAGACAGTGAGAGACATGACCGGCATTTGATAACCCAGTTAGCCACACTGGGGGGGACAGCAGTGATAAATATTGTCAGTGATGTATTAAGGTGCCCAGGTCTTAGAAAAAACACTCGAGGTATCCTTTTCATTCAATTCATCAACCAAACCGACATTATTTAAGTTTCATGACTTAATTGAATCGATGGTCACAAGGTAATGAGCAGAACATTTTTTTTTTGTTTTTTTTTAAACTAGCATACACTGTGGTTAACAGTCCTCTGTTAACTCTTCTCTTTGTTAGGAATAAGGGTGAATAAAAATCATAAATCGCAAATATTGATTTTAAAAATATTTACAAAAACACTGACATTTATTTCGTATTTTTTCAGATATTATGCTGCTGATAGCATATTACGAAAAATAAAATATAAAAAACATAAATATAGCATGACTTTCCATTGTTTCTGTCTTTTTCACACCTCTTTTGTATGTCACTGACTAAATGACATTGATAAATAATGCTGCACATGATGATGTAAACAGACCACAACTAATAATATAGTGTGAACAGAGGTCAGCAGGGGTGGACAGAGGGGGAAACTGCTACCCTTAGCTAAAATATCCTAGTGAGTCAGTATATGTATAAAAACAATACATTTTTTCCATATATGGACCAAATAAGAGTCTGAAAACATTCAGAAATATGGCTTCTAGTTAATAATTAGTTCCTCAATTTTCTTTTTTTAAATCAAGAGAAAATAGCCCCTGCTTAAACAAAAGCACACTGTTTCTGTTTTGTATAGTTTCTCTTTCACACAAATGAACTGTATTTGTATGACTATGGCTTCAAGTAAAAAGTTGTTTTCTATCCAAACACATGGCCATTCCTGTTATTACAGTTTGGGGATTAGCATGACGTTTGTAGCAGGTTTAAAACCATATAATCATATTAAACCAACATTGTGACAAATTAGATGCAGTCATAACATTTGACTCGTTTTACAGGAAAGTGAACTTGAGCTAATTTTGTCATTTCCATGAAGCTTTCTTGGTCTAGCATCATCCCCTCCAGGGATATCTTTTTATTATTTGTTAGCGCATATTAAACACTACAACATGTGGAATCTATCCATAAACCTATATATTTAAATCTAAGAATGTGAACAATGTTTAAGCTAAAACATTACAGTAATTCACATTCCAACAAGCCTCCTAGCTACCCACATGCAATGAACTTTTAGGTACAAAACTTCATCAAGAGTTGAGGGTTGTGGTGCATATTTGTAGTGAAACGGTGATTAGGAACAGCTGTATGATTATACGTTCAAGTAAGACGGAAACAAGTCATGTGACAGACCAGGTGCTAATACTTGGTGTTTACTGTTAGGAGGACTCTGGGAAATGGAGTTTATATTTATAATGTCTCTTTGGATGTCACAAACCTCCTAATATCAGCTATTCACTTTATATATAAACTAAACTGCTGATTGTTACATATTAGATATCAAATACTTTTGATAAACTAATGCATATGAGTTAAAAAATGCATGAGTTGGGATTTGGATTAAGGCACATAATTGACTTTCAAACACATATCTCACTCAGTTCTTTGCCGAACTGCTTAATCCTACTAGGGTCATGTAAAGGCTGGTGCCTATCACAGCCGACACTGGTCAATGGCGGTGTACGTCCTGAAGAGTTTGCAAGATCATTGCAGGGCAACACAAACACAACCATTCACACTCACATCTAGGGTCAATAGCGCTGATTGAAGTAAGCCAGATTTTACTATATTTAGAACATGCTTCTGTGCATGTGCATGTCAGCGGGCCTAAGGAGGACAACTTTTCCATGCTGCACAGCAGAGATACCATGAGAAAATAGCTTTAAGTGATGTAATTGACCCTTACAGTATTCATAAGACGGAGTTATCGGACAAAAGTCTATCTTTGGCCAACTGTACACTAACTTTTAACTTCTGTTACCTAACTGTGAACACCATTTGACTGGAACAGATCAGCCTACCGGTCTCTGGAGTCCTATAATTATTCCACCAGTGGATGAGTGCAAGTAATAACAGTGAAATCTTGCCGAAATGAAAGTGTTCTCATGGGTCAGGTAAGTTTTCTGTTTAATTTTAACACTAACATGCAGATGGTGATGTTTATGTGTAAGTCTGATCTGTGTGTGGATCAGAACGAGTCCACTCTAGTTAAGCTAAACATTAAATGCCCAGTGTTCAAAATGGTTAAATATTAAAAAAGATATAACTATGATTACATTTGGGCGATTTATATATAAGTATAGTAAGGCAAATATGAGTCCAGTAGTTCTAAATGGTGGGCTTCTTTGTTTGCAGTTGAATCAAATGCTAAACAAGCTAACAGCACACATGAATTCCTTGTGACATAATTATTTATAATGAGTGACTTATTTAAAAATAAACAGCTTATTTATTGGAAAGCAGATGCTAACAGCTATAACCTGATTCAGTAAAACCTACACTCATTGCAGCTAAATCAGCCAAAAAAGCTCCCAACACTTACTTTCCCTCAGTCTGTGATTTGCTTATGATATAATTATTAATGTCTTTCTTATGAATATAAACAAAACATGTACACTAACCTTTTATTAAATGGTCACTGCAAATGCAGATCTAATCCTTGTTTACATCCAAATCCTTGACTTCTTCCCTGTGGCCGGTAGCCCCCTGCATTCCAGCCATCTCTTCGGCCGACAATTGCTTGTCCTACTTGGCCCGATGTGTGTACGACGTAGCACTCAACACAGAAAGTAGTGACATATAATCGATCAGCGGTATTTGGAACATCTAATGTGCATGTCTTTGGACTGTGGGAGGAGACTGGAACCCACACAAGCATGGAGAAAACATCCAAACCCCATACAGAAATGGATGAGGTATGGGACAAAGGATCTTCTTGTTGTGAGGCAGACATGCTAACCACTACACTACCATGCTGTCCTCTTTCAAAGACTCTAAACATGTAGTTTACAGGAGCATATTATCTCTGTAACATATTTGAAAGACTTTTTATTCATCAGCATTTAAAACCGGGAAGTATACAAATTAACTGATAGCAGGAGGAAAGGTTTCTGAGTGAGGGTCATGTACATTGCCGGTATTATGTTTCACTGTGCTGTGGTTATATTACTTGTGCAGTGAGCATATTAGGCATACTGAGTGCTTTTTCTCACTCCTAAAGAATTTAAATGTAAACACAGAAAGAAAGAGAGAGAGAGAGAGAGATTGAAGACATTCAGGTCTTCTCATCCATTCCACATTTGTTCCAATCAATTATTCAAGCCAATTATGAATTAACAGATTTGAACGCTCACAAAAGGCCTATATTAGAAAAGTCTTCCAGCATAAATGCAGCAATTCATTTACTGTTGAGTGTAAGAAGTGTTTTAAACTCCTATCTCTGTAGTAAAGTGCACTATCCAGAGTGACTTACAATTATCATTTTTAAAAATGGTTAAGGGCCTTGCTCAAGGGCCCAACAGTGGTGACATTGGGGATTGAACCGCTGACCATCAGTTCAGTAATAAAAACCTGGCTTGATTTTAAATATCAAAGGTTTATTAAGCAGGATTGTTGTTTGTTTCAAGCTTAAATCTCTCTCTCCTTTCCAGCTTTATCTACAATGATTTCCTTCTTATTATCCACCAGACGTCTCAAAATCAAGCATGTGAATGAGGAGCTGAAAAACGTTGCATGACTCACGTCATTCATGTCATCACAGAGCTGGGAATTATGGCGGATTTTACTCTCCCTACTCCTATATTGATCCAAAGCCCTGTCTTGTACTTGATGGCTAGATTGATGTGTGAGTAACATCTCCTCTCAGACTGACGCAGCGTAATGGAAAATCCGTTAGCACTCTGAATAATTTCCAATTTACCGCTCATCAACAGCGCTCTCAAAAAGACAGCGAGCCAGAGAGAAACAGCAAAGGAGAGGAAAAAGACAGGATTCATCAATTCTGCACTGGTGTTTCTCATGCAGCTTTGAAATGATGTGTTTCATAATTTGACAGCTCTGAGAGATCTTGATATGGACTTGAAAAGTGCGTACTTCCTTTATAAACAATGTTAGATAAAAGAATGATGTGACGTGGTGTCCTACATTTGGGGACGAAAACTAACATTAAGGTGCTAGCTGTAAGATTCTATTTTAGGTGTTGTGATTCAGGCATGAAGTTTCTGAAAAATAATGTATCATTTGACATTTACATGATTTTTGACCTCTTGATATGGGAAACACCTTCAGACTGAAGATCAGCAAATAAAATTCTCCTGACATAAAAGTCAAGTTCTTTAACTAGCAGGGCCAACAAAAATATTTTTCTTCCTCAGTAGTTTTGAAATGTATAAAACTACTTCTTAACTTTAAAAAATAAAAACTTAATAATACAACAATGAATGAGGACTAGCATTTGTTACCTATGCCACAAAACACAAAAATGTTGTGGCGGCATTATTGTAATCACTGACGTTTGTTTTTTTATTCGTAAGTGAACAAAATCCTGAGCGCACCCGTGCAAGGATTTTCACCAAACTTGGTAGGGACACCACCCTACCTGAGTCCCAGAGGTTATTTGATTTTGAAATACCAAGGTTAAAGTTAAAGCTGACAGCAAGGTCACAAAGTTTTGAAGATAGACATGTTAAGATTGAAATTTGCTTATATCTGAGAAGCCAAGTGACAGACCAGTAGTGAAGGACAGATAGGAAACCATATGCATGCTTTCCAATGGCATGATCAGTTTTATCCTTGAGTGGCATTTAAGTGACAAAACCAAAGTCACATGGTTTTGAGCTCTCATAAATTTGAAAAGAGTGCCAGTAAACATTCCTTTACTATGGAACACAAATAGGAAACCATATCTATATTAACTTTCATATGAGACAATTACCTTTGACCTCAAGTGATTCTGAAAAGCTTTCAACACAGAACACTTAGCTTTCAACACTGTTCTCATGGACAAGGTGGTACTAAAGCTCTACATCCTTTCTCACTATCTGGCCCCAGGTGGTGAGGATAGGGAACTCTACAACTTCCACCCTTATCCTGAACACTGGAACACTGCAGGGCTGTGTGCTCAGCCCGGCCCTCTTCAGCCTTTTCACACACAACTGTTCTGTTTTCCACTCTAAACACTCTTGTGAAGTTTGCGGACGACCCAGCAAGACCAAGGAGGTCATAGTAGACCACAGTAGGACCAGGAGGACAGAGCACCCTCCTCTTTGCATTCATGGGGTGGCAGTGGAGCGTGTGAACAGTGTTAAGTTACTGGGCATCCACATTTCATCTGACCTGTCCTGGTCTGTTAACACCTCACACCTGGTGAAGAAGGCCCAACAACGGCTTTTCTTTCTCAGGAAGTTAAAACGTACTTGGTGCCCCTCTCAGCTGCTTCTGCACTCTTATACAGCACTACAATAGAAAGTATACTCTGTCTTAGTACAACGGTGTGGTAAGGCAGCTGCACTGCTAAGGACAGAAAGAACTTGGCCCGGGTGGTGAGAACTGATCAGATGATTGTGGGCTGCCATCTACCAGATCTGGATACAATATATTCTGTCCCGGGCCAGAAGAAGGCCAGCTGCATCTCGGCGGATCCGACCCATCCGGGAAATGGACTGTTGGTACCTCTTCCTTCATAAAAGTGATACAGAAACATTAAACCCAGCACAACCAGACTCAAAAACAGCTTCTTCCTCAGAGCTGTGAAAGCCATCACCCCGCCACCCCCCACTCACTCGCAGACACACACACGCAATCTTCTTCTACAGCCACATACTCACTCTCTCACACAGCCACTCTCCCTCCCTCTGCTGACTCTTACACAGACATAAGTAATCTGTAAAAGGACATTGAACTGAAATTCTCATACAAAATTTCATTATGTGTCAACATAATGACAATAAAGAATCTTGAATCTTGAAAAGTCAAACTCCAGCTATTTTGTAAATCCTTTAAAGGATAAAGTATTTTATTCATTTAGTCACCTCCACATACTATAAAAAATATTGTAGGACAAGCACATAGTTTTATTGTATCATAGTATTGGAGGGTACCTTGCACTCTATGATTGCCCTCTGTTTTTACCCATTATGTGCACTGGGCTAGCTTTTTTTTTCACAGTAAGAATGCAAGCTAACTGTGTTAGTTATACACACTCATTAAAAAAACAACAATCTCTGCAGCTTCCTTCCAAGCTCTGTCTTCTTAATGTCTCTCTGCAGGCTCCAGCAAGGTAAATGATAGATGGATGTCTCTATAAACATCTACTGAGAGGTTATATTTGACAAAATAAATGATGCCTAAAAGTAAATGAGAAGTAACTACAGCTAATAAAAATTTGCAATGTTCTTTGGCCTATATCTTAAAAAATCTGTACAACAACCAATATTTATAGCTAGAACTATTAGCTATAATAACTATGAGTTATAATGAAAGTCTTAATTTAGCATAGGTTAGACCTCCTAATAATAATAATAAACATATAAACACTACTTAAAAAATAAACTTTAGTTAGGAATTAGCCAGGTAAATTTATCCTGTACTTTTGGTACAAAATTCTATGTAATTGGGTCTGCATTTGGCATACATGTTATTAGAAACAGATTATCGTCTTCACTACCATACACTACTTTTTTGGTATTATTTCTCTTTCTTTCTGCTTGCTAGAATTGTCTTATTAATTAAGACTGGCAGTCTGTGAGAATGGGTTTACTGACGTTCTCTCTCCTCTGTACGCTTCCAGTCTGGTGGTTTCTGCAGATAACTATAAAAATAAGTCATGTATCAACAGAAAATTTTTACAATATATGAAAAGACAGATTGAGTTCAATTTCAAAATCAATAAAGTGGTATTTTTGATGATTGTACCAGTTATATATTTGTATAGCATAGACACTCAACACACAGCTTTTGCAGCACATGAGCAATAGTGCTCATACTGTACATTCATCGATTCAGGTAGGTATTTTATGACTTTGCAGAGAAAAATCATCAGAATGAACATGGAAAGTTATCTTGTTATACCAACCTCAGCTTGTTGGCTTTCAGCATGAAATTAAGGCTACCACTAGCCTCAGCTTGTTGCCTCTTAACAAGTCCATGTTTTGCACGTCTGGTCAGTTTTCAGACTGACAGCAGTCAATTGTTCTGTAGTTAGCAATGCTGTCACTTCAAGTATTTATTACCAACACAGCATATTTGTTTTGGAAATACCTATCATGTAACTGAGGTGTTACATAACTAGCTTTTATGTGATGTTGAATTAATTTCAAGGACCTAATTGAACTTCATAGCTTTGTTTGTTTTTTTCATGAATTGTTGCCATGGAGATTTGGGAGGCATGAAAGAACATGTGCTATGCTGTGAATATGTTGCTGAAAAAAAGAAATATTCCGTTCTGACTTATTCTCCTATATCCGATCAGAAGTAAATGAACATGATGAAACAAAGATGTCTTGAAATGAATTGGAGTGAACTCTGTCGACTTAATCAGCCTACATCACAGTCTGGCCCTCTCTCTCTCTTTCTCTCTCTCTCTCTCTCTCTCTCTCTCTCTCTCTCTCTCTCTCTCTCTCTCTCGACAGGGCCCTGGCCTGGTCGGGTGATGGAGTGCAGAGGGAGGTCTGAACCGACAGGACAGCTTTCTCAAAGCCATGGTGCTCAATCACTCTCTTGTCCTCGCCCTCCTTTCATTTATATACCGCCACCAGACCCTATTCCCTCCTTCCTCTTGCCTATGGTCATTATTACCTGCACCTGAGAGAGTTAACAGCACACAGGCTGTGTGCCACCAAGACCCATGTTGTTCCATAGGAGACGGGATTTGTGGGTCACTACGTGAGATGTAATGTTATAAGTCAGTGAAAACATAGCTGTCTAAGCACCATATTCTGACTGTGGAAATGGAGATAATGTTTATTAGATATTTCTATACCTGTGGCAGGAAAAGTTATCTTAATTTTAACTTGATTTATTTTCTGGTTAATAATTTTTTTCAAATACAGTGCCTTGCAAAAGTATTTACCCCCCTTGGCTTTTTACCTATTTTGA
>JAOUQZ010000028.1:5028678-5058405 GCA_028564935.1 Neosilurus hyrtlii
GTGTGTGTGTATATATATATATATATATATATATATATATATATATATATATATATATATATATATTTATATATATATATATATCTTGAAATCACCCAAAAGTAACAACATGATACTATTTCTTCTTCTTCTCCTCCTTCTTTCTCATTTCTGTGTATTGTCATTGTGCTACGGTTCAGCTGACAGGGTTAAGGGCCTGTTCGAGGGTCAAAGGGCCAGTCTTTAAGTCTGAAATCTAAATAATGTGCACTTCATAAATTTTGTATTATCCCTATGCTCTTATCTCTAAACACACAGGTCTGCATACTGTACTACAGAGGTGTCAAAGTCATGTTCACTGAGGGCCACATCACTACATTTAAAGGTGATTGAGGGTTGAATAATCACTGAGTATCTATGCTAAAAGTGCAACCATAAACTCTGCATAGGAAAATGATATGCTTAGACATTTGTCCTCTTTTTCTTTATTCACTTGCATTTTCTGACAACTCTTAACAGCAACAAGCTAGCATCCAACTTTTTCTGAGTCATGAATGACCAGCTGTTTATTTGAAATAACCTGCTGCCACCTATTGGAAGGAAGATGAATTAGGTTTCATGGTAATGGTTGATGCAAAGAATGTATGATAATCTTATTCTTTGAACGCTCTTGCAGGCCACATAAAATGAGTTGGTGGGCCGGACAGCTATCTAACTTGCATGACTGGAACTAAACAGCTTTGTATCTATAACAAAACCACTTGTTAGAGAAACTAATCATGAAAAAGGCTTCGAGTTGTTCGGAAGCATAAAGATCAGACCCTGTAGCAATGGAAAAAAGGTCACATGACCTGATGAGTCAAGAATTACCCTCTTCTTGATTGATGGGTGTGTCAGGGTAAGCAACAAAAAACACCCATCATGCATATTGGTCACTGTACAAGTATTTGGAGGCGCATCAGTTGGTCAGGCTAAAGCTAAGAGCTGTAGCTAACATGGTTTAAGGTGAAGTACCACTGAAAAAAAATTGTGGTTTGATCTGAAGTGAGAGGCCAAGCAAAACATCACCAAACACAGGTGTAAGATGCTGGCCAGTGGAAGTGTAGTGGCTGGCCCAGAGTTGTCAGAGCTAGACCAGCACATCTTGGGCGTGCCATTGGTGGAGCACATGGATACTGACTTGTGCCCTGTACCTGCAGGTTTAAGGTCATGTCCTGACAAAGAACCAGAAGGTATTGCTTTGTATATTCAAGTTTGATCTCCACTTATGTCCCAAGATCCCGTTCCCTTCTTCTGATCTCGGAGGCTGTCTTGGACAAACAAGATCAAATCACCCAACAGGAACACAAATAAAAGCAACACTAGTCACAATTTCAAATACATATAAAGAAATAAAACCTTTAAAATAAAATGTGCAATGACTTAATGCACACTTGTGTGTAGTCTTTTGCAATAATTTTGTGTACCCCAGCAATAGGAATAAAATTCTCTCTTGACAGAGAGCTGTTGTTGCTTATTATAAGGGAATTTAATATAATGTTCCATCAGTAGATTTATAATCCCCAGGATTCATGGCTAATAAATGATGTGGATATTTTCACCCCGTCTCCAAGCTCCCTATAAAATATTCCTGGCCAAAAAACTCATGGCAGTCAGTACCTGAACATGAGGTGGTAATATGCTGGAGTATCGGTTATAGGTCTGCAGTTCCAATGTTTCACAGCTCCATTAGAACAGCTTGTGGTTGCTGAAATCGTCTTGTAAGATATTTGTCAGTGGTTTAGAAGATGTGTTTTCTCCTAAGTGTATGAGCTGTAATTTAATATACTAACAATAAATATGCCATAGTTCCAGTATTGAAATAATTGGTCTGCAATCGCCCTGTATATAGTACTGTCAATTAGCTACTAAATAAGCCATTGTTTTCAATGATATGTATTAGCATGAAGCTTTGTAGCATAATGAAAATATTTATAAAAAGGTTAAATATAGCAAAAATATTATAATAATAATAATAATTTGGATAAATACTGAAAAAATACAGATATGTCCATAAGATTGTGTTTGTAAATTCTGTT
This sequence comes from Neosilurus hyrtlii, assembly GCA_028564935.1. Taxonomy (NCBI): domain Eukaryota; kingdom Metazoa; phylum Chordata; class Actinopteri; order Siluriformes; family Plotosidae; genus Neosilurus; species Neosilurus hyrtlii. The sequence goes on from JAOUQZ010000028.1 coordinate 5,030,736, forward strand.
TGTAGCCAAGAAAAGTGAGATTTAGGAAAAAATATATTCTTCAGCACAGTTAGTGAATAAGGCCCAATGTTTTTCAATCCTGAAATAGCAGGCCAATCAGAGCATGCATGTATTATTTATTATTGAACTGGTACAACTGATACATACACTATATTCAGTATGGTCCTGTCATTGGTCCTGTTTCATTGTTGTCTGAAGGCCAGTGTTGGGGTTGGAAAGTGAGATCTCAGACAATTTGAAGAAGCATAGCACCCCTTGCATACCACAGCCCCTGTCTGCCCATCATTTTGTTCTGACAAAAACATGACATTGTATTAAGTGCCTGGACACGCAGAGGACAAGAGAAGTGTCCCTTTTAGCTTAATCAGATGTCCATTTGTCTTTCATTCAACATCAGTCTCATTGTCTATATGTCTTTTTGTTCAACTGTCCATCATACTTTGTCCTGTGGCAGCTTAAAATGTGAGGGAAGCTAACTGCTAAAATGGATAGTTAGCATTTTCTTTGTCTCACTTGTGTTTTCAGGTTTGAAAATGAGCCACAGTCTCCAGCTGTTTAGCAAAAACACCTACACACTTCCCCATATGTCTCCATTCAAACCAGCCAATGCATTGCATTTAGTTTCTAAGGAACGAAACACTCCGAGACAAAAGATTAGCCTAATCTAGACATGTTAAAGGTGGTGTTCGCTTCACTCTGACTAGAATATAATATTAGACTGTCTTCTTGGCATGCAAGCGTATCACTTTTCCACTCCTCCACCCCCCCATCCCACCTTCACCATACTCAGCTTTATTCAGATCCCTGAGTCCAACCTTACGGCATTCAATCATTTTGATTAAAAGACCGATTTCTTATAGAAGTGGGCTGAGTTGGGAGCCAAGGAACCAATGACATTTTAGGATTCATATATTTTCATAAACTTTTAACAATGTCAATGAGACATGTCTTCAATCTTGGCTGCGCAACAGCAGGGCACTCAATCTTTCTTTGGCTTTCGACAGAAAATTTGAATACGAGCATAGGGTTATTAATGTGACAGTTCATATGGAGAGCATCGTGGGGATTCGCCTGCTTTTTTATTATTTCACACTTTTTTTCTTTCTCTCATTCTCTTTGTAAAAGAATGGAAAGTTTTCCAACATAAAAAGTGACAAGCTAGTCACAGCCAACCATGGACGTTTTTAAGCACAGTTTGGTTTCGAACATACATTTAAATTAGTCTCTAATTCTTTTGTCATTGCTGTTGTGCACAAACCTAGAATATTAATTTCTGTTCTAGATAATACCTTATCCATATAGCACTATGCCTCACAAGGTGCAGCTCTTGTTTTATTTTTCTACAATATCATTTGGATGCACATTGCCATTCTGCCATAACTTGGTTCTGCCTCAACGCAGATTCATCTGGATAGTTAGAGACAATGCGAGGAGATGTTAAATCTCATCTTTTTGTATTGCTCCATGTCTCTGGTTGTTTCATTATGTGTATAAATAAGCAGCAAAATGAAAGTATTTGTGTTCATTAAGAGTTGGCGTTCAAGTTGTGGACTGAGAATGACGCTCTTGGGAGAAATTTGGAAGTATAGGAAAGCCATATAAGGTGCTTCGGTTTCCCCCCCTAGGAGAGCCATTAAAAGTTCATAGCTAAAACAATTTGAGAAATCATTTGCAATTAATAAGCTAAAACCCTTAACAACTGGGTGGGGGGGGGGCATTTCTCAGTTTTTTTTTATTAATTATTACAGTAATTATTTGTAATTATCAGAAGAATCTAAGGAAAATAAATCTCACTCAAATGTCTCCTTCTTGGTGTGCACATTAATGCTAAAACCCTTAATCTTTCTTCAGCTGTCCTTTTGAAGCAACCATCAATTGTACTACATTGAATCATTAAGGAAGCTAAGGGACCTTAACCAAGTAAAGAGCCCCAAAGGAACCCATTTTCTTCAGGTACATAGCCATTTATACACATTATTAGTAAAAGGTATTCAGTGCTTTAGCTGTTTCTCAAGGCCCCTTTAGCTAGATAAGGTTTCTTAGCTTCCTAACATAAGTTCTTCATGAAAGTCACTCTGATTGACTGGGTGACTGGTTCCTCAGAGGGACATTGATGAAATTTGATCAGTTTGTTGTTTGTTTGTCCCTTAACAAGAGCACTTATAAACAAAGTGTTACCATTCAAAGCAGTTTTGGAAGTCTTATGAGCAATCCAAGAAGAAGGCTAGAAGGGTTCTTTTATAATTCCTAGTTTAGAAAATTGCGAATTTTTAATGTAAAAGTATAAAGATCTAGCACAATTCTGTAAAGAAAGAAAAGAAGATTGTTAGCTAGACTTTTTTGATAGAGACCACTATGATGTAGTTTTCTATATTTATAAATTTTACAGTTTCTCTAAAGAGAGAAATTAAAGCATATTTCAACATATGGTTGTACATGGGCAACATAGTGGCGTAGGGATTAGCATGTCCACCTCATAACAAGAAGGTCCTGGGTTCGAGCCTCCGGCCAGGTGAGGGTGTTTCTGTGTGGAGTTTGCATGTTATTCCCATGCTCATGTGAGTTTCCTCTGGGTGCACATGACATTCACATAAGGCTAATTGGACCTTGATGTGAATGCATCTGTGTGTGTGTGTGTGTGTGTGTTTTTTTTTTTTTTACCCTGTGATGGTCTAGGGGGAATTTGAGGGTGTACCCTGCCTTCGTCTGGAGTCAGCTTCTATATGTAAAGATTAACCATTAACATAAATTAATTTAGATTTAGTAGTCTCCTATGTGTGGATGTACTGCACATACTTAGAAAATAATTTCGTTTAGGTTTCTGTGAATGACTTTGTAGAGGAACTGACTCTCCTCAGAATGAAGGACATAAATGTAAAAGAATATGAGAATAGATCCACACTGTGACTTGACCTAGCAAAACCTGGCGCTTGACTGGAAATTACATTATGGAAAAAAGTGCTCTGTGCAAACATCGAGTCACTATTTGATTCTCTCAACGTTTTGATCAAAATTTCACCATTTTAATAACATTTCTTATTTGATTTTGGGCATAAAAGAGAAATAAATGTTTGGTTAGGTCATTTTAGGTTAGGTGATTTTAGAATTGCTTACGGTCACAATGGCTTCAAAAAGAGGGACTAAGTGTGATGCAAGTATTCAGTTACTGTCCTTCAGTTGATGCCGTTGCTAAGGAGTTAGTGAATGCGTGTTGGATGAGACAAGGACATACATGTTAATCAACTTCAAAAAATCCACTTTCTATGACTACTCAGCCAATATTAAACTTATGATAACTCTGCCAAATATTGTTCAATATCTAATTCGTGCCTTTCAGTCACCCTGTGTATGCCCAATCCGGTCTAAGCTCGGAAACTATGCAGGGTCAGGCCTGCTTAGTACTTAGAAGGGACCCTGCCTGGGAATACCAGGTGCTGTGGAGGGTTAGTGAAAAGGACTGGCAACTTAATCTGTAAAAAAATCTCTTAAGAGAGCTCTATAAGAATAGAGTTACCGACCCTCAGCCATGAGGAAAGCATTAGACAAGATAACAAAAGAACTAATAGGTATAAAATTAAAGCATATGAAAATATTTTTCAGTAGTATATAAAAAATATATTTGGAAAAAAAATATTTATTTATTTATTTATTTATTTGCTACACATGTTGGGTTTTGCTCGGTCTGGCGCAATTTTGATACAATCTGAAATTGACCCTTTTAGTGTTTACACACAAATCTTGAACCTTGGGCTACTTGTTGTTTCTAGTCTTTAATACATGGAACCCTACAACACAGTGTATCATAATTTGTTAAAAATTCCAATGATTGGTGGAAGAAGAAACTTCATATTCTCTGAGCATTGCAACACTATAGAGATGAGCACATTGCAGAAGGAGACTGGTGCTGTGCTCATGCTGGGCTGGACTGGCACATATCCACTCTGGGTCAACACTTGCTCTGGAGCGTGGGGAGCTACAGACCTGGTGCAGACATGGGGGAACTGAAGAGGTCACTTCACACCCATTGTCCAGCTGATGCAATCTCTGAATCTATTTAATCAAGTGCTATCTGCATGGATGTTTTACTTTATTACCATTATACATACTGGTCTGTGTTTAAGTTTGGATGTTGTGTATTGATATGGAATGGTTCATACTCACATAAAATCCATCATCACCATCATCATTCAACAGGGTTGTTGTTATTTTTGGCTTTTTTTTTTTTTTTGTCCTCCCGTGGGAAACACTGGTTTGAAAACGTGTCGTTACTGCTACACTGGGACTTGAGTGTCACTCTGATATAGGGCTTGCTCAGACCACTAGAGACTCTCAGATGACCATGTCCTCTGAGACTAAGCTTAGGTGACTGTCAGCACAGCACATCAATCCACTTCTTCCAAACAATACCACTTTATCCATCTTCCTCCTGGAAGCCCCCGCACATCCCCTTCCTCACCCGTTCTCTCCTACGATATCACCTATTCAGCAATTTTTTATCTTCCTTTTTCTTGTTGTTGGTCGTATGTTCCCTCTTGGGCAGTGTCTTTCTTCCCACCTGCCTCTCTTCCTTTTGCTCTCTCCACTCCTCGATCAGTGCTTTCTTGTCATAAGAATGAATTGAATTTGTCCCCTTTAGTGCAAACAACAATAGACGGCAGTATAAGGGGGGGGTGATGCTGGAAAACAAATCGGCCTGCCGTCCCTTTTGGGGATCGAGGGTTGGAGGGGGACACAGAGGGATGGGGCCGAGGGTGGACGCGGAACAGGTCAGATGGCGGAGTGGCGGCCACGCTCGTTTATTAACATGCCATCTTCATAGCGGCAGCTGAAAGCAAAGGTGCTGGGCGAATGATGCAGACAAATGATGTTAATAATAATAGCTCACCCTGTGGCGAGAGATGGGGACCTGGAGCTGGCTGAGCAGAAGCCTGCACCTGATACTCTCTTTCTCTCTGCTATCCCTCCTCCTTACATCTATCTCTACATCCTTTCATCCTGCTTCTCTGCTCTGGAGGGAAGTGAGATTGAAAGGGGAAAGGTGAGATCTCTATGCACCTCTGTGTGGTGTGGGAAATAAAGGAGAATTTGCTTTATGTGTGTCATGATGTAGCTTCTAAATACACTTGCTTATTATTTAAATGATAACTTCTCTTATGGCTAGTGACTGATCCCTCATTTGTCAGTTTTGTTGTTTTTATTAATGTAGCCTGAAACAACCTGAAATATGAACACACTCACAACTAGGGGCAATTAGGAACAGCCAATTAATTAGCCTACTGTGCATGTGTTTGGACCGTGGGAGGAAACAGGTCAACCCACGCAAGCATGGGGAGAACATGCAAACTCCACAAAGAAACCCTTGAGCCCAGGAATTGAACCCGGGAGCTTCTTGCTGTGAGGCGGATGTGCTGACCACTACGCCACTGTGCCTTAAAAAGAACCTTTGTTGTTAAATGTTTCCTTAGAGTACTCTGATTTCACCCAGTGTTGGCTGAGATGGGTTCCAGTCTCCCTGTGACCCTAACACGATTAAATGGTTCGGCAAGTGAGTGAGTGTTTCCTTAGATTCATACAGATTGGATAACACTGTTAAAAATTTACCTGTTTTTAAACTGCTTATATTAGTGAAATCAAATTAATGAAAGTCTTCTTTTTTTGAACATAAAATAAAATTTTATTAAAAAAAAAAAAAAAAACTATTGAACAAGTGTTTAAAAAAATATTGATATTATTCCATATAATAGATTATTTACATAAAAATCTTGAGGGACCTATATGTGTGGAGTTTTCACGTTCTCCCTGTGCTTTTCTCTGGATACTCCAGTTTCCCCACAACAATACATGCATATTAGATCAACTGGTTACTCAAGATTGCCTTCAGATGTGAATGAGTGTGAATGGTTGTTTGTGTCTGTGTTAGCCCTGGAATAGACTGGTGATCTGTTCCAGGTGTAATCCTGCATCTTACCCAAAATCATCCAGTTTACCTGTGACTTTGCCGAATAAGCAGTATAGCTCATGGCGAGCTGTTCGGGGTGTATCTTCACCCAGAGTAGGCTAAGATAGACTTCAGCCTCCCCACGACCATAGTTGGATTTTGTGCTACGCCAAATAGATGAATGGATGAATTAATGGATTTTAAGTTTTAAGGTTTTTATTCCTTCTGAAAATGTTCCTTTTTTGAATTAATTTTGTGTTAGAATAAAATTGTTGTCTCTCTTCATTAAAATATTGATTCAAAGATAAACACTGTGGCACAAATGGAAGAAACAGTAACATGGCCCAACAACATGCAACAATCATTTACCCACCTATCAATCATGTTACCTGTTCATTTCGAGAACTCCTTCTCAAGTGTCTTAGCCTAGGTACATGTTTTAGGGGCGTGGCATTAGAGGAAACAAAACACATCTCTTCAATGTTTCTTTTAAATCCATGCCGACAAAAATGCTATTAGGCCATAGGACTTATACTATATGCACCTTTTTAGGATGCACCGATGACTGAATATTCTCTGCTGTCTTTCAGATACTGAATCATCATTTTTACCCCCCCCCTTCTTTTAATGTCTGAATATCCTCAAAATAGAGATAATTTGCATCATTCAGGCCATTGTTTCCCATTTGATGTCAGCAATCTGTTAAACGGGGACAGCTGAAAGTTCACTGCTCGTCTCATATGTCCCAGCTCCTGCTCCATTAGCCTGGCTGATAGCAACATCCGTCCTGTGCTGGTTTCTGAGAAGAGCTCCTTTTCTCGTCACTCCATCACGCCTCTAGAGACACACCGATTCTTCACCTTTAGCCCTGTTTAGCATTTGCATTCGTTATGTCTCTTTTTGGCAGAGGCGACCTGGTTGCTGGCGCCTCGCTGCCTCTGTCTCCATTGATTTGATATGATATTTCATAGCTGGGCTGGAGCAGGCGGCATAGCGACGGGCCGAGGCCCACGATGTATTGCACAGAGACCTGTGTGGGGACTTCACATGTCAGCGTCACGCCATCACACTTGTACCTTACAGTTCAGTCTAAGCAGATCGACATGTGAAGGTGCTCATTCTCAGACACAATATGTGTAATAGTCACTTAATCAGTGCATTATTAATTGCATTTCTTGATTTATTTATATATCATTAGCTTTGAGCAAAATAGTAATTACACAGATGTGCTTTTAAACGTTAATATATTTCTGCAATGCTGCCTCCTTTAAGCAGTCAGCGTCATGCCTGATGCCCATGCAAATGCTCCATTTTCTTTTTCTCCCTTTTCCCCTTCAAAACCTCTGGGTAAACATTTATTTTTTTTTTCTTCCTCGTTGCCGCATAATCCACGGGTCAAGTGTAGTTGCAGGCTATTATACATCATTAGAGTGAGTAAAACTCAAGCGGGAGAGAGAGCATGATGGAGGTTTTTCACTTGTAGCCGCTCGGACAATCCATTTGTCATCCTGGTCCGTCTGTAAAGGCAGAAATTAGCTTTGGCAGGCCTGGAATAATGTATAGCCCCAGACGCTAAAATTAACCAATGAATCAACCCATTTTGGCTGATTAGGGCCAATACATTCTCTCTCTCTTGTGACACATTTATAGTGAAACTGCATACTTTATTTAAAAAGTTTGCCCTGGTCACATGGCCTCGCTCAGGATGTGTGTATGATGTGCATGACAGTGCTAGTATACGTTATCTTTCAGGGATATTCATGTGTGTGAGTGAGGCAGAGGGAGGGGCTGCTGGGGGATAGCAGGATTTGTTGTCAGAAAGAGGTATTATTTATAGATTCATTTACTTCCATTACTCCAGTAGTCAGGACAACATGAGTTGTTAGGCCTCGGGAAAATATTTTGTTATAGGAACATAACTCTGGTTTTTAGCCTTCAGCACAGTGCAGAGTGATGTGCTGAGAGCGGCAGAAAGCGAGAGAGAAAGAGCTCATGCATTGTCGCATTGTGCCAGAGGCTGCGAGTGTTCTCTGGCTTGTCAATAACAAATAAATTTATTGCTGATTTGATACTGATTTGATTGGATCGTGAGGAGAAAATGGCTCTTTAGTATGACACATTTCTCTCATTCTGAAGGCTCTGAGAGAAGAGCGGAAGGGAGGAGGGAGAGGGGAAAGCTCCTGATCCACTTCGGCTTTCTCTTTGAGATGAGAATCCGTGCATTACTGCGCAGCCTATATGTAAGACATTCATACCAATTTACACAACACAGATTATATGAAAAGCTACAGAGGTTAAAGTTCAAATTCATAGTTATGAAAGTGAACAAAACTGTAAGAACACTTACAGGAATCCATTGTATGATATTGGATCCTATATCATAACAAAAAATTAATAAATAAAAAATAATGAATAAAAAATAAAAAATTTGTTTTCCAAGGTACTTGTCCAGATTTTAAAGCTGAATAGAATGCTGGTGTCTTTACTGGCCCTCCTGCTTGTGTTTTTACTTTGTTTTGTTTTGAGATATGAGCCATACCTATCCATATTTATTAATTTTGTTTATCTCTACTGCTTTCTTCATTTGGCCTTACTCTGTTTATTTTTCCATCAGTTGTCCCTGGTTCATAGCCTTTCCCTTATTCATTCATCTATTCAAATTCCGTAATGCTAAGTTCATACATGTTGATGCATTAGAACTATATCTATCACAGTATAGTGGCAATTCTGATTTGAGGCAATCTTTTTGAGGCAATTTTGTGTTGCAAATATGGGCAGTAGAAATATGCAAATTAATACACAACAGCCATTGTTTTGGGGCGGCGGGGGGGGGGGGGGGTTATCCAGTTTATAACCCATGGCAATTTTCAACACTTTCCGGGAATGGAAGACGCACCCTCCCGGATCTCGAGGTAGCTCCCCAGGTCTCAAGCATTTCAACAGAAGTGCCCGAAAAATTTGACAGGATAATGCCATTTAACATTCAAAGGCAAAAGAAATCACCTGCTGTCTTCTACCATGAAGTAATTTCAACTAGGTGAGACACAAGAATAACTGATTCTGGTCAGGGCCATGTTGGAGTCTATTCCAAGAACACTGGGAATAAGTAAGGAATACTCCCTGGAAGGGACACCTGGCATATTTAATAAGCATGAAATACAGTATTATCTCTTGGAAATATAATGAAATCAGCCCCAATGTCTTTCTGAAACAATTTGCTTACTCCTGAGTGCAGAACACTTGATCTGGGACTTTTCCACTTTCTACGAATCTGTGGTGTGCTGCCAAGATATTGTGCATGAATAAAATCATTCCTCCAGTCATGTAGTTTTTTACTGTTATTGTAAAAGGACACAGAAACAAAACAAGATGTAAAACACACTATGCCAATGAGCTGGGGTGCTTTTGCCAGGAAGTCCTTGCATTCAGCCAAAATGATCATGGAAGATAAAACATAGGCTGTTCTCTCATGAATGGGCACTTTTAATGGCAATGTAGCTCAGCCATTCCACTTACCAGCATGTTTTATGGACATGAGAGGAATCAAGAGAACCGCAAGGACACAGTAAGAACATGCAATACAAGCTCAGGATCAAGCCAGGAACTGTTGAACTCTGGATATTGTGACATATATAAGGTATTTTTTTTTAATTATTTTTATTTTTAAATAAACTCAAAGACGGAGATGGCAGCAGCATAGAGTAATGTTTAACACGTCCGCCTCACAGCAAAGACGTCCTGGGTTCGATTCCCAGCTAGGGTGTTTCAGTGTGGAGTTTGCATGTTCTCCCCATGCTTGTGTGGGCTTCCTGCGAGTACTCCAAATTCTTCCCACAGTCCAAAGACATGCACATTAAGCTAATTGGCTGTTCCATATTGCCCCTAGATGTGGATATGAGTGTGAATGGTTGTGTGTTGGCTCTGCGATGGTCTGTCGAGCCGCTCAAGGGGTACCCTGCCTTTGCCCAGAGTCCACTGAAATAGGCACCAGCCTCCCTGCAACCCTAGTAGGATTAGACTGGGGTGCCCAATCCTGTTCCTGGTAATCTACCTTCCTAAAGATTGGAACTCCAACCCTAATGGGGCCCATCTGACAAATCCAATCATTGCTTTAAGTCTTAATTTCCAAGTGTTAAGTCTTGAATAGATGATTGGATGGTCATGTGGGCATAATTATGGTTGGAGTGAACGTCTTCGGGTAGGTAGATCACCAAGAGCAGGATTTTGTGCCCATGGATTGGGCAGTTCAGCAAATGCGTGAGTGAGTGAGTGAGTGAGTGAGTGAGTGAAGACAGAGAAGGAGGCTGGTGAGAGAAGGACTTCGCTGTTATAAGTGAGCTAATGTCCAATAATACTCTGAGAATACCTTATCTCGGAAGCTGTTATAAATTCGCATGTTCTCCCCATGTTTGCCTAGGTTCCTCTGGGTACTCCAGTTTCCTCACACAGTCCAAATTAAGCTGATTAGATTGTATTAGGGAAAAAACCCCAACTTGCCACCAGGTGTTGAGTGAGTGTGAATGGTTGTGTGTGTGTGTGTGTGTGTGTGTGTGTGTGTGTTGGCCCTGTGATGATCTGGTGAGCTGTTCAGGGTGTACCCCGCCTTTGCCTCCCCGTGACCCCGGTAGAATTAAGCGGTTCAGCAAATGAGTGAGTGAGAGTGAGTGAGAGTGAGTATATACTGTACAAGGATGTTTATCCAGCTTTGCATTCAGTCCAATTCTGCAATGTTTGGAGAAAGAAATTAGAGCTATGAACTTAAAAAGAAGTAAAGAAAACACATTTGCTGCAGTGGAGGGATGGGATTTGAGCTGAGCTTATCCGGGGGAGCATTCTGAAAGGGCTTTTAATAACCAGCATTGGCCAGCAATTAGTGAAAGAGAGAGTGTGTAAATTGATTAATGAGCGAGAGAGAAAGACGAATGCTAATTCAGGCCTGTAGGAAATCGATGCTGCTGGAACTGAGCTTGGAGACAAAGGATGCCTTGAAGTGCACTGGCGAAGACATCATAGTAATTTCATTTTGATCACGAAACAATGATAGTGCGACTTTGTCATTTGTATGTTTCTCTTGTGATTATATGAAGCACAATGGCACTTTGTGGAGATCACGTCTGAATCCATGATTCTAATATAATGCCATCGTTTCATAATGCCGTATCAGCACCGTCCAGTTCTATTGAAATTGCATATGGGTCATTCGGTGCGTGTATTATTCCTTTTCGAAGCTTCAGTGTAATTAGCAAAAAAGCAAAGAGAGGAAGACAAAATGGCTCCCCTTTTTTAATCGGTTTTAGTGAGTGTGCTCATTTATGCAGGACACATATTTCAAGGGGCGTAATATATCTGAGTGTGTGTCCTGCTCAGGCACAAAGGCACACAGAGGGAATGTAGAATGTTTTATGCAAAGAGTTTAGTGAGACTAAAAATGACACCTTTGGGTGATGGAAAATGCATTTCAGTACTGGAAAGTAGAAATATTGTTGCAATATAAGTATATGTATGTACAGCACACACACACACACACACACACACACACACACACACACACACACACACACGCACACACAGATGACTTTATTAGGAACATCTGTACAGCTGCTTATTTATGATTGTTAAAGCATCAGTCTTTTTCCAGTCCTATAGCCTCAAAATCCTTCTCTTAGTGAACATGAATGGAACCCGAATGGTTCTCCCTCCTTGTAGCCCATGCACCGTAGGCTTTGATACGCTGAGCATTCTGAATTGTTTTTCACCTTAGTACAGATGTAAAGACTGATTATTTGGGTTTACGTAGCCGTTTTTGTCCGCTTTGACTGGTCTGACTGTTCTCCTCTCCGCATTCTTCTCCGCATATCCACCTGACAGAACTGCTGGATGTTTTTCCACACCACTCTGCATAATGGCCAGAGTTGGTCATGTGTCCCAGACAATCAGCATTTTGTGAAAAACTCAAGCAATAAAATTCAGTCGTAAACAATTTTATTGGTGTTTCAGATAGTCTACTCATGTATAAATGCACTAGCCACTAGCCACTATCGCACTACTTTGCCAGGACAAGCCAGGGTTATTTTAATGCTACCTGAGGCTTGTAGCCTGGAGCTTTAGCCTTAACCCAAAACATTCTTTGTTTTTTTGTTTTTTTATTGTGACCATAGCCCAGTAGTTTCTCCACCCATAACATGCTGAAGTGCAATCCAAGCAATTCAGCAATTCACAGGGCAGGTTAGCAAACTAAAAGGTGTACCATAAAATTACATGAAATACTCATCACATTAAACAAAAAGTTGTTTTTAGTGAAATATTTATTTAAAATGTCCATCACAGCAAACAAAAACAAGTACTTGTTAAACTATTTACATGGAGAGCCCACATATAACAAAAAAACTGTCCTATACTAACTGCAGCATTGCAGAGTTATGGTCTAAAACTTGCGTTCTACCTCAAACTGAGGTGATATGCTACTTTTTTCTAATAAGTTTGACCGACTTTTATTCTCTTATGGATTTTTTTTCTATTATGTGTTATTAGGTGCTTGTTCTCTAGTGAATAGCCTTTCTGATTTATCTTACATTATCAGTTAAACACACATGCTTAGTATCTCTTATTCACCTGTTGATATCTTGTTTTGGTTTTGTGTCTGTTTACAATAACAATAATAAGGCCATGTGACTGCAGAAACTTGCATATACGCAATTATTTGGAAGTGCACCACTTTTTTGTAGAAAAAAGTCTGAGATTAAGTGTTAAAAAACAAAAGAAGGCATATCATTTCAAGAGAATTAAAAAAGATGGCGATGATTACTAATATCTTCGTGCACGGAGCAGGGGTCATTGACACTCATGTACACAAACTACATAAGTGAATGGTCATCTTTAACATGGCAGCTAAAGCTAGAAACAGTTTAGCTTTTGACAAACATTCAGCTGATTCATTTTCGCTGTTTGGCTACAGCAATACATTCATGTTTAAAAACTCACAAACTATAATAGTCTAAACCCTGCCTTCCATCTTAACATTCCCTTAGCACCAGTTGGTCTTGCTTGCCCCATGGAAAATCGTCATGCCAAATTCCCAGAGTTTCTAGCCTCGGAGTAGCACCAAGGAGACACAATCAAGCCCGGAAAGTGCTAACAGAGGCAGTTATGGCCCTGGCTCAATAATGGTGTCCTTGATGGTGGTAGGTGTTTTGAAATGTGCTCCACCAAGGTTATCACTTTGCATGCCTGTATGAGTTTTAGTCTGAGTGGGTTAATCTGCAGTTCTAAGCGCTGTCACTCAGATTTACCAGCAGTCAGGACAGAGTGAAACATGGCTCCTGGACATGGCTTACCTCACTCTTTTATTTACTTCATGCAAATCAGCCATGCTGTGCATTCCTTTTGGTGATTATGATAAATCAGATTATCTCCTTCATCTTGTCATGGTGCCTGATGAGGAATTAAAGGTGAGAAGTGTGTGAAGATGGATATAAACGGGTGGGAATGATAAAGAACGGAGATGCCCCCACACTGAATTTTTATACATGTCTCTTCAACGGTGTGAATAATGTCACGTTTTTGTGCAGTAGATTAATATGTACTGAATGTTGTAGGTTTTGTTTCGGGTGCAGTGTAGAGATGTGTAAAATTATCCATTGTCTTGTTAAAAATTATTTTCTAGCCCATCAAGTCAAAGTGTTAAGTATCTGTACTTCTTTTCAAGTTGTTCGCTCACCTAATATCCTTGAGATCCTACATTTTTAAAAACATCACTTTAACCCTCAGTACATTTCTGTGTAATCATATATTTCTGTTAAATCATAAGGTGACAAACAGCTGATCTAAATTCCCAACCAATCTAAACAGATGTGACAGCCAGAAAGAGACCTAATACCCATATACCCATCACTGTAATCTATCTCTGCTGCTCTGTACACTTATTTATATGCATACAGTATTTATCAGGGCAGTTTATCTTATGACATCTAGCTATTAGCATTCAGCTAGTTTGGATCATCAGAGCTCTTAGCATGCTAGCCAATATATGAGAGATCATGAATAAATCTTCTGTTTTTCAACATTTTTGGTTTTCTTGGAGAACGAGGCATTGATTCACCTTCTGAAGCTTGAATCTTATCAAGTAAATTTAGGAAATTGTACATGTATACATGAATGTGAGTCAACAATAGTGCTGATCGATTATACGTCACCACTTTCTGTGTTGCGTGCTATGTAGTACACACATTGGGCCAAGTAGGACAAGCATTAGGCCTCCTGCATTGAGACAGAATGTGAGTCAGGCAAGTTCTGTAGAATTTTACACGCCGATATCAATCAACATTTTGTTTGTCAGTTGAAGAGATGGCTGGAATGAAGAAGTCATGGATTTGGCTGTAAACAAGGATTTGATCCACGTTTGAGGTGACCATTTTATGACCAGTTAGTGTACATGTTTTGTTTATACATTAGTTTATAAATTTGAACACTGAACATTCAATATTGAGCTTCACTCAGCTGGACTCACGCTCAGCCACAAACACTGCAACAGGCTTATACAGCAGCATCACTATCTGTATGTTAGTGTTAACGTTAAACAGTAAAACTTACCCGTCCCATGAGAACACTTTCATTTCAACAAGATTTCACTGTTATTTCCAGTACCTATCCACTGATGGAATAATTATAGGACTCCGGAGTCCGGTAGGCTTTCTTCTGCTCCAATGAAACGGGCTCCACAGTTAGTTCATAATATCTGTAAACTGAACACTCAGCCATAGATAGAACTTTGCCCAATAACTCCGTCTTTTAAAGGCTGTAAGGATCGATTACATCACTTAAAGCTATTTTCTCTTGGTCTCTTCTCTGTATAGAATAGAAAGTTTGTTCTCCTTGGGCCCGCCAACAAAAGCATGCGCAGAAGCATTTTCTAAATATAGAAACATCTGGCTTACTCCGATCAGCACTATTTGAAGCTTTATTAAAAGTTTACCTCAGCATTTGTTCAGAAGACTGATTGTACATTTATTAAGAAATTAATTTGGTCTAGAGTGGCACTTGGAAGCTGGTAAGCCCCGGGTTCGGCTTTTTCAATGTGGATTTTACATGTTCTCCTCATGTTTGTGGGGGTTCCTCTGTGTACTCTGGTTTCTTCCCACAGTCCAAAGACATGTACATCAGGCTAATTGGCTGTACCAAATTACCCCTAGGTGTGAGTGTGAATGGTTGTGTTTGTGTGTGTTGGCTGCAATGCACTGGCAAGCTGTTCAGGGTGAACCTTGCCTTTGCCCAGAGTCAGCTGGGATCCCTGTGACCCTAATAGGATTAAATGGTTCGGCATATGCATAAATGAAAGAATATGGACTGCTTATACTACCACATACTACCACACCCAAATAAGCATTTTTACAAGTTAACTAACTGATCAGTGATTTCAAGGTAAGGATAAATATCCTTTATGCATGACAGTGTATACCATAATCCATGATTTGATATGATAAAATTGGAATGGTGCCTTAATTTTTTATTATTTACAAACATAATTAAATACATATACTGCAAGAAATTACATAACAATGTTGTTTTGAAAGTGGGTACAGGTATTCTTCCATAAGTATTCTCCCCCTTGAACTTTTTCATATTCTGTAGTGTTACAGTCTGGTATTTAGAGTTACAGATTACAAAATGTACAAAAGTGTGTGCCCATCATTGTGCTATGTTCTACAGATGTTTGAGAAGCAAGTATGTTGGTCAGTTCATTTGCCCACTCCATCACTTTAATTGGCAATTTCAGGCTAACTCATGGCATAATTGGTGGGTTTTTAAACATTCCATCATGAAGAGAACCATAAAAACTCATGATGTCTGTCTTAAACAAATACAGTAAAATCTTCCATAATGGCCACAGAAAGTGAAGAAGTGAATTTTTAGGTTAAAACAATGGCACAGTGCCTCATCAAGAAGGTCCTGGGTTCAAGCCCTGGGCTCGGGCAGTTCTGTGTGGAGCATGTTTTCTCTGTACTTGTGTGGCGTTCCTTCGTGTACCGGGTTTTCTGCCACAGTCCAAAGACATACACATCAGGCTAATTGCCCCTAGGTGTGGGTGTGTGTATAATTGGTTATGTTTGTGTGTGTGTTGCCCTGTGATGGTCTGGTAAGCTGTTCAAGATTTACCCCACCTTTGCTCAGTGTCAGCTGAGATAGGCTTCACCCTCCCCGTGACCCAAGTAGGATTAAGCGGTTTGCCAAATGAATGTGATTGAGTGTAGTTGTTAACACATCCACCTTACAGCAAGAGGGTTTTGGGTTCAAGTTCTGGGCTCAGTAAGGGTGTTTCTATGAGGAGTTTGCATGTTTAATCCTACTAGGGTAGCGGGAGTCTGAAGCCTATCTCAGCTGACTGAGTACAGGGTGAAGCCAGAGTACACCCTGAACAGCTTTCAAGTCCAACGCAGGGGCAAAAACACTACAACCATTCACACTCTCACTCACACTTGGCGCAATTTGAAACAGTCTATTAGCTCAAAGTGCATGTCTTTGGACTGCGGGAGGAAACCAGAGTACCTGGAGGAAGCCCATGCAAGCAAGGGGAGACCATGCAAACTCCACACAGAAATGCCCTCGCTGATCCTGGATGTTCTTGCTGTGAAGTGGATCTGCTAATTGCTACTCCACTGCCTCTAAAAACAAATATAATAAAGAATGATCCTTTTCCAGCAATTTGAATATATCATAGAGCCATGGGTGGGAGTCAGTCACCACAATGCTCTTCTTTATGAAGCATCCAGTTGCCAGTGAAACTTACACAACCTCTTTCAATTGTCTTTGGCAAGCGCCTTCACCGAGGCATCCATCCGTCCATCTGGGGAAAATCCGCAGGCAACTCCTATACAGCTAAATATTTACTCTGTCAAATCCACATGGCCACGCAGATGAAAAGAGGCATTCATCAGGAATTCTACTGCTTGTCAGCTTAAGGATGAACAGTAGAGCCAAACCTCCCACCAAGACACAGGGTGCTACAGCAACACTTCTATATTTAGCCGCAACTTGGCGATAAATATCAGTGTATTGCTTCTTCTAGGTAAATAGAGGATAAATGTTGGTGAGGTGATTCCGAGGTAATGTAAACAAAGTTTTAATGCGAAGCTTATTTGGATGAGTGAGGACACCATGATGAGACTGTCCTTTTCCTTGTTTTTTTGTAGTCGGACGTACGTTTGTGTCTTGGGGCATTACAGTCATTTTAGTTTCTGCTTTGCCTCTGAAGGGAACATTCCTGATGGAATATTCCAGAATTCTTTGGACAGACTAATAAAATGATGATTTATTTAAAGCCTAAATACATTTAGTTGCAAAGTTATTATTAGTACATGGGCATAAATGTTTAACATTTTCTGGAAAAATATCTTTCCATTTTCACCCATCTTTACTTTATAAGCACACACACACACACACACCGCAATGAGTAAAATAACACTGAGAACTTTGTAGTTAATTACACCAGATAATTTAATTGTGATTAATAATTAACATCTCTTTTCCTAACTAAATATCCATAATTAATCAACAAATCATAAAGAGAGAGAGGACTAATTAGCTCCCAGACCCAAACCTGACCAGTTAATCCATATCACAGAGTTGACACTGCTAATTGCGGGAGTAATCAGCGCTCCACCCTGTGGGATTTGATGGAGGGGATTGTAAATGGGAGGGAGCGTTCGCCTCTTTCCACTCTCTATGATGGCTCTATTTGTTAATATGGAGGAGTGTTGTCACGGTGATAACATGGCAGCAGGACTGGAGGGATTTCAATAAAGTTTTGCCATTGCCCACAATGCCTGTTTTTCCTGTATTGAGAATTTTACTGTATTTTTACTGTAAATAATTTTGAGCAATATTGTTAAGGGAAGTTCAAAACAGGTCTGATGAGCACATATTTGGCAGGACAGTTGCGTGGTGGTTAGCACGTCACAGCAAAAAGGTCCTGGGTTCGAATCCCAGGTTGTGCAAGGGCTTTTCTGTGTGAAGTTTGCGTTCTCCCCGTGTTTGCGTGGGTCTCCTCCAGGTGCTCCAGTGTCCTTCCACAGAATGAAGACATGCACATTGGGCTAACTGGCTGTTACAAATTGCCACTAGGTGTGAGTGTGAATTATTCTGTGTGAGTTGGCCTTGAGGTGGACTGGCGAGCTGTTCAGCGTGTAATCCACTCTTGCCCAGAGTTGGCTGAGATAAGCTCCAGCTTCTCTGTGACCCAAATAGGATTAAGTGGTTTCACGTTCTACACATTTGGTTCTTTTAATATATATATATATATATATATATATATATATATATATATAAGATCTTGAGTCGATTTTCCCCTAAACAGTGCTTGATACGTCGAAGTTGAGCTAAATATATTGTATGTGGGGAAAAAATAACAGTACTACAGTTTCATCCCGACAAGCCTGTTTCGTGGTTGCCCACTCATCAGGAAATCCCCTGTATACATACATACATACATAATAAAATTTCCTCTTACAGCCCACAGTCCAAAGCTATGAACATTAGACTAATTGGCTGTTCCATATTCCTCCTAGGTGTGAGAGTGAGTGTGTATGTGTTGGCTCAGTGATGGCCTGGCAAGCTGTTCAGGCTGTACCCCGCCTTCGCCTAGTGTCAGCTGAGATTCTGCCTTCCCATTAATTGCTGTATTTGTCTGTATGGCATGGACCAAATCTTCCCATCATGGATGTGTATTTGTGCCATTTGTTGACAGTTATGTACTGAACAACTACAACTCAGTAATAGTGAATCTGGCTGCTACTGTATGTCCCAGAGAGGAACTTGCCTGACTTGATTGGTCATCAAATCCTATGTAACATCCTATTATAGTGAAGACTGGCAGATAAACTGGAAAAACAATAAAGAAAATGGTTAAACTCTTTTTTTTTTAAAGAAGATCTTTATGTGGCCCCAGACAGCATTAGAAATTAACGTTTCTAAACACATTTTCTCATTTTAACATCTCAGTTACACCATTAGCCATCAGCAACTGTCGAACATATGAAATTGCATAAATCAATGAGTAAATCTATCTCTTAACATCCAGCACGCCTGTATTGACACTAGAAGTAATGCTCTGTGCCCCAAGGAGGCTGGATATCATTGGCTAGTGATGAGGGGATGTTTTCTCTTTCATTCCACTGAGCCGTCTCACCTCCCATGAAATATGCATAAGGCAGGCAATACAGAGTGGTAGACTGGAAGGCATTTTTAACACCAGAGGTTAAAGATTCCTGTAGGGATGTTCACCTGTGAAAAGAACATGAGCGATAAAAAGATATAACAGGATGCACAGAGCATGAGGAAAAGACTTTATTAGAGGTGTATCAGAGTAGTCATGCTCAGGTGTGATGTGCATGCTGTATGGATTAGCAGATATACTGGAGATGTGATTATCTTAATCTCATAACACATAGGCTGTTTATTGTAGGTTTGTAGAATGTTAAGCTGTACAGTGAGGCCATTGGATATCTCTATAGATACGTACAGTAAATGAGACCTACGTATATATGAAAGTATTTCAAAAAAGTTCTCAGGATTAGAACATCGTCTCATGTAACTTCAGGCTTCACTATCCCATTGTAGAAGGTCATGTTGTGGACCTCCAGATCCTCTTTACCAGCAAGAGTTACTTTATCACTCTAAAAATGACAAACATGAAAGTGATACACAGATAAAAGTTAGACCGTTCAGGTCTGGTGAGTAGGGTGCATGGGGCAACAGTTCAAAGCCACATTAGGCTACTTCTTCAACTGTCACCTCTGATGTGAGGGTGGATGCATTGTCCAGGACCAACAGTATGCCATCTCCAAGCTTTACTCTCTGTTTTCCTTTGATTGCTTTTAACTTTTTTATTTATTTATTTTGGACAGTGATAGAAAGCTTTAAAATAATAAGCTATGCTGAATTCAAGGCAAGGTTTCTAGTTGAAATTCCCTGTAACAGAAATGCCTCCTATACTTTAAATATCAACCTGTCATCTTAGTGTAGTCTTCTCAAAATCCATTTCCTTCAATGTTTATGGAGTAGCATTACATTTTCTGTGCACTTTTTTTAAAATTTGGTTCTTGCTGTTTGTGTTTACAAACAGTTAATATACAAACAGTACTTGGTTTAGTTGAGTAGCACTTTTCATACTAATCGCTGTATTGAGAATTCTAGCAGTATCACTGTTTAATTAACATTAGCTAGTTAGCTTGCTGTTAATGCTACTTAATGTTCTTTCTGTAGAGCACTTCGAGTCCAGTATGTGTCAATAATGTTTGAAGTTGACTTTTGCACAACAGCACATGTAGTCACTCAGACATACGACTGTAAAAGTGTATTTAACACATGTTTGTGTACTTAAAAGACACAATTTAATATAGGTGTCCATGTTGTTCTTCTAAATGTATGTTTAACATGTTGAGGTGAAAAATTTTATCATTACCTCTTACACGGCATCACAAGTGCAGCATAAATCCCACATGCCATCAAACACATTTTGTACAGAGTATTATAAGAAGCATAACTAAAAAGTAAATATAAACCAATGTCAGTGAAAGAAGTTCAAACCAAAACTTTAACTCCACATAAAAAAAAAATAAAGCAAACAAAACAAACTACAAACCTTACTACAAAATAAATATTGGATATAAATAAATCGAAAAAAAAAATTTATAGCAGAGCTCCTGAGCAGAGACCCAGCAGAGAAATAAGACTTGAATGGTTGTCCTGTGTATCTGCCTTGTACGCCCCCACTTAGACTCACACAAATTAAAAAACACACAATTTAACTCAGGTAGGCAGTTAAACTTTCACCTTAGTTTGTTACAGTTTCTTGCTAAGCCCATACCCCATCCTTCTGCCAAGTTTGATGAAAATTGGTTTGGTAGTTTTTGCGTAATGCTTCTAAAATTACAAACGAACGGATGCTGGTGAATACATAACCGCCCCTGCCAAGCAGCGGAGGTAATTAGCCCACTGACAAGTAAAGTGAATAACATTGATTATCTCCTTACAGTGCCACATGCCAAAGTAGTGGGATGATTCTCGAAGTTGATGTGCTGGAAGCAGAAAAAATGAGCAAGCATAAGAATCTGAGTGGCTTTGACAAAGGGCCACATTGTGATGGATAAACGATTGGGCTTGTTTATTTGCAAACCTATAGGTCTTGTGGTGTGCCCTGGTATGCAGTGCAAAGTACATACCAAACGTGACTCAAATCAGGACAATCTGGCAAGAGTGTCATAGGTGCCCAGGCTCACTGATGCTTGTGGGGAGTGAAGGCTCATATGTCTGATTGCATCCCACAGAAGAGTTAATGTAGCACAAACTAGTGAAACTGTTATTGCTGTCAATGACAGAAAGGACTCAGAACACAGTGCAGTGCAACTTGCTGTGTATGAGGCTGCCTAACCACAGACCAATCAGGTGGTGTTAAAGAGTACTGACTTTGATCATCCTAACAGCATATTTCATGTGTTTGATAATACATTTAAGCCATACAGATGCCTATTTTAACATAAATAACCATAATTTTTATTACTAGCGTGGGCTGAACTGCGGAGGTTAGAAGGCGTTTTTTTTCCCTGGAAGTGACGTCAATATTTTGGGTAAGGTTGACGTCTCTTGTGGAGACAGTGAGACATTACATTCCGGTGAACCTGAGGACGAGAATGATGCCAGAGATGAGCGTGACGGTAAATCCAAAATGGCTTATGCAGCTAACGTCTTGCCAACTCGTTTTTCCTGTCGTCAGTTGGTTTAGGAGCAAAAATAAATGTTTTCCGTGATTTCTGCGCTTGGACAATAATGTGTCATGCTTCACAGGTTGTGGATGTAGCCCAGCCAATCCAACAAATACGCATCACTACCAGGCTGGAACAGACAATCAGAGAGGTAACATATCTCTGAGCATGCCTAGAGTCGTAAGACTTGCACACACTTTGAAAACGGGCATGGACTGAAGAAGGAACCGCTGATGTTATATGTGATAGTTTTAAATAGCTAGTAGCACTAATTCACCACAGGTTCCCTCTATTGTTATTGCTGATCAGTGTAAAAGTTACCTATGATTAGTTAAAAAAAAACTTATGTATCTTCATACAAAAAAACTATTAATGCTATAAAAGAATCTGAGTGAAATGTTTATACACATCACAGGAAACTGAACAGAAACATTACGATTAGCCATTGTTATCTATTATTCTGTATACTGAGTGCAGTGATCTTTCTCATTGGTTCAGCCTGGCTCCAAAGCATATTCAGATCCTTTAAAATCTTAATGAGCATTGTTTTTTTTTTTTTTGTTGTTTTTTTTTTTTACATTTATTTATTTATCCTTTTTTTTTATCTCCGTTTGTAACATGAGAGCTTATTTCCCAATCAGCTAGCACAGATTATTATGCCTTTGATGTTCATTATCGAGACACTTTGTCCTTGAGGCTGCATTCCTCTCGTTTTTTTCCACCCTCTCGCTCACACCTTTCTTTTTGTGTCAATTCCCTTTTAATTGGACATTTTGTCACCAAACAAGATTTATTACATGCTGCGCAGTGGAAGGGAATGGTGCTGAAATTAGAATATGTTCCGTCCATGACACAGGCCCGTCCACTGAGGGCTGCGACCTTGCAGGCCAACTCCCCCCGTAGGGGGCTTTGAGGTTCCCACCCCTGAAAAGTGTGAACGTGGGGGGTGCGGGCAAAGGAAAGGAGGAGTAAGAGAAAGGGAGGAGGGTTGGGGATTGTGAAGGACTCTTGGGATCCTTCAGTAGTGGCCTGGATACCCCGTCTGGCACTTTATCTACTTAGCTGTGTCACCTTCAAACCCTGCAAACAGTGACACCCTTTTCTCTGGCTGTGTGCTTACCGAGCGATTAGAGTGTGATGAGTGCTAATAGACACAGCTGAACAGGGAAGATCAGACGGGGCACATGGTGGAGCTTAAGGTTAAGATGGTACTTTATTGATGGTCGCAACACCTACAAGTCCATTCAGCTCTCTGATTTAGAGCTTGTTGTTGAGATTTGGTGCTAACACTTGAGAGATTACTTGGCATAACCTATTTTAAAAATCTCACGTTCTTTGCTCTAAGACAATGTTTGCTTTGAGCGCTGTAGGGAAAATGGCATCGCGAGCACCCTGTACTTCTCTAAACTGAGTCACAGCGCTTGTGTAATTAACTCGAAGCGTGCTCATTCAATAAACAATAAGTACACACTGTAATTAGATTAGCGGTGCTCCTTGATTGAATGCTAGGCATCAGTATTTTTGTAAACATTAATATGCTTTGAAGGCTAGTCACTCACACTTTAACTCATTCACAGTACGTGCAGGGGTTTTTCCATTGTCTATGCGTCAGTTATCTTACTCTCCCATGTAGGTAGGCTGGCAGGTGTCCTTCCAGATGTTTCCTCCTGTGCCGATGTCACTCGGAGCCAGCTGTTGAGGGGAGACGTGTCTCTCCTCTCCTGTCCGTCAGCAAGCATGTTGATGAGAGCGTGTAGGAGGGCTGGTGAGGGGGGTGAGTAGGCTAATTTCTTTAATTGATTGTATGTACAGCGTGACAGCTGAATGCAGGCAGGGGGCCAGCATTTAAAACTCAGTCAGTGGGGACGTGATTGATCCAGCCCAGTGAACCTCACACTGTTGCATCAGGTAGGAACACTAGGCTGAGGTTTATACTATCAGGAGTTCTATTGGTTTCACTGGAGAACAGTCTACAGGTACTCCTATTCAAGTTGCCCCTTGTTGGGAAGGAAGTAGAGGGCAGTAGTATGTATTTTTTTTTAAACAAACCTAAAGACACAGCAAAGTATTTGCCAAACTGCCTCATTTTACTTTGGGTACAAGGAGATTAAAGCCTAGCCTAGTTGACTCTGGGTCTACACCCTGAACAGCTCACCAGTCCATTGAAGGGCCAACACATACACAACTATACACAATCACACCTGGGGCAATTTAGAACAGCCAGTTAGCCTGAAGTGCATGTTGGACTGTGGGAGGAAACCAGAGTGCCCAGAGGAAACCCACGCAAGCATGGGGAGAACGTGTGAACTCCAAATATAAATGCCCGACCTATGCCCTGGACTATATGTATATATGTGTATGCATGTGTGTGTGTGTTAACCTCAAATGAAGGGGATATTAGAGAATAATCCCTGGGACAATATCCAACAATATCCAGCGAGCCTGAGGTGAAGTTTAGTATGTATTATATGGGCACATAAAAGCAAAATAAAACAAGATCTTTTAAAATTATAACTTAATTGTTTCAAGCATTTGCCTGAGTTTGTGAGGTGGATAATGTTTAATATGTCTAAATATTGTACATTTATAAGATATCTGACAGGTGCACATCATAGGAGAATAGATGTTGCCATTAATTGTGCTCTTTTCTCAAATGTCCTTGTCCTCATTTGGTATTTTTGTTCTCCGCAATGCTGTCTTCTCCATCTCTTCTTGTCAGGGCCTCTATTTTAATGAGCATAAGATCGTCACTCGGAATCACCCCATCGCCACGGTGACAGTCTCCATGCCAGCCTTGTCCGCAGGAAGGTTCCAGAACTTAGTGGGCTTTGATATTTCCTTCGCTATCACTTTTGCCTTGATAATGTTAACCCTCCTAATGAAGCCATTGTGCTGCTGTCCGAGCCTATTGTTTTGCCCGGGTCGTTCCCCTTTAGCAGTCGGGCTGTCTCATTGATGAACGTATGCATGTCTGTCATGCTATCCATAAGGGTTTTTATCTTATCCACCCCCCCTGATCACCCTCTTTTTTATAAAAGCATTTACATTCAAATTCATGGCCAGCAAAGCTATTTGAATTCACACTGGGTGAAACTGGTGGAAGCAGTATATCTACCTGAGCCAAAATGTCATCTCGCATGAAACTGTGGTATAATTTAATAGCAATTAACAGTAAACAATAGTGTAGGGTGAACTCATAAATCAGTGGGCAGAGGAGGGGAGGGGGGTGTTCCACTCTGCCTCTCTCTCTCTCTCCCCCTTTGCTTTCTCTCTTTTCAAGAATTTTGCAAAGACAACTTGTCTTGTTTTGTTAGCCAACAGTCACAGTGTAACAAGGAGAAGTATTAAAAAAAAAAAAAAAAAAAAAACAGAACAGCACACCAATTATAAATGCATATTATCGCTCTTTTTGTTTCATCTTCTTCTGAATGCAGAGCACTTCTCAAGGGCATTGCTAATTTGAAATATTATATATTCAACAATTATTTAAAAAAAATGAAGCAAAAAAAAAAAGGTAGTAAAAATGGCGAATCTTGAAATACTAAGCTTCACGGGTGATTAGGATCATTATCACAATGGCGATGGTGAGCGCTGCTCAGAGGCGCCAGCTTCTAAGGAAGGAGAAATTTATATGTGGTGTCAGTTGCAGGAAGTCAAAGACAGATGCGTGTCATGGAGAGCTTTGATGTCCCAGTCGTTTAGGAAGCAGAGTCCTGCTGTTGTCGGGACTTCAAGGCAGTTCCCTTTTTGTCCTAAACGAGAAGCGGCATTTATACACAGCACTCCCTTTAACAATCAGCGTTGAGCTAGCGTTCGCTCTTGATTTGCCATCAGACACCGGTTTAAGTTATTTTGCAGATCTGCACAGCAGGACTGCTGTGCCAAAGACAGTGAGAGACAGAGGCTGAGGAAAATACACACTTTTGTGTCCATAACCAATTATAGCATTATAACATTACACCATAACAGTTATGGAAAATGAGCTTGGTTTATTCACATCAATTCAAAATTCAAGGTTCACCATAATCCTTCCTTGGGTGCTCCTCGAGCGATTCGGCACACGCGAGCAGATTGTCGCGTCGGATAAATAAATAGATAAGATGTGCAACATTAAGTTAATGCAGACGAGCAGCTGAGGCAGTAGTACAGAGGTAGAACGAGAGGCCATAAAAACCCAGCGTGGGTTCTCACTGCAGGCAGACGGTGCAGCCTCCACATTCTCTTTCCTCGCTATCTCACTCTGCTTTTTCTCTCTTTCTCTTTTCACGCTGCTCCACATTCCAAAGGGAGAAAGTCGCGCTCTGTCGTTGGTGGAGGCAGAAGTGAGTGAGGGTCTGCCTCTGGGACCACAGCTGCGTGGAGCAGACACTGACACTGAGGAGCACAGGCACAATCCTGCTGCCTTTTACAGCTTGTCTCACAGAGAACAAGACAAAATGAGGATGAAGGTGGAATATTTAGATCTCCCTGATGTATAGTTATCATACGTACACGCTTCATATTGCTCTGTGTTTTAACTTAATTTAGACGTGAGGTCTACTGGTTATATTCTTATAGTTTGGTAATTGGGTGAGCACCTAGATTGCATTAAAGCGAGATCTTACAGAATTTGAAAGTGCCACTGGTATAAGGAAGTGTTTCTTAAAGTTTGGTCAGGAAATCCTCAGGGGTCCAGAAATCATAGCTAGGGAGTCCATATAAATTAATAAAAGTCAACATGGACCTACCTGGGTTCTACTCCCGGGCTCTGCGAGGGTGTGTGGAGTATGCATGTTCTCACTTTGCTTGGGTGGTTTTCCTCTGGGCACTCCGGTCTCCTCCTATTGTCCAAAGACATGCATATTAGGCTAATTGGCTGTCCAAATTGCTCCTAGGTGTAACTGTGAGTGTGAATGGTTGTGTGTATGCTGGCAATGGATTGGTAAGCTCTTCAGGGTGTACCCCGCCATCACCCAGAGTTAGCTAAGATAGGCTTGAGCCTAGTAGAATTAAGAATTAAGCTCAAGATAAAACTATGTAGATGGATCAATTAGTCAAATATATATGGCACTGCATGCCAATCCATCTCTTGATGATCCTATTATCATAGAGTTTTTTCCTTGCAGATCTTTCCCCTAACCCTCCTATTTACCCAGGCTTGGGACCAGTGATGCCACACTTGCATGGCTGGTCCATTCACATTCACACATAGAAGCAATTTGGAACAGTCAATTAAGCTAATTTGCATGCATTTGGACTGTGAAGGGAACCCATGCAAGGACAGGGAGACCATGCAAACTCCAAATGGAAACATCCTTGCCAGCCTTAGTGCTTGAACCTCCTTTCAATGACGCAAGAGTGCTAAACACTATGCCACTGTACCTCCCATGTGTACTAATAAAAGCTGAGTTCCAAAATCTGTATCTTAGTATTTTAATTATCTATATCTGCTCAAAAAGTTGGCGTAAAACTGATGCAGCATAGCACAACCAGGGGGAAGTACTATCCACCCACTTCCACATACAAAAGGTCACATAACTGATGGCTGTGGCATTATCAGGATTCGAAATTGCGATCTTTGACTAATAGAGCAAAAATGCCTGCCTTGCTTACTGTCCTTATATGAGGACATTTATATTTTCTCATGTGTGTATGTCCTGGTAAGATCCTAATATAAGGGCCAGTGAGCGGTACTCTATTGCTGAACTTTTTCCTGTCAGAACACTGATCAGATTTAATAGTTAGCAGGTGGTAACAAACAAAAGCAGGAGGTTAAATAGCTTGCAAGCTTCGTATCGAACCATTAACTCACTCCTGTGTGATAGTAAAGCTTTTTTCGCATCCTATTTGGCTCCCAGACTTGATGCACACCTCTCATTTCAGTTAGATACCATGTGGACCTGAGCAGGTTTTCTAAATAATTTCTATATATATATATATATATATATATATATATATATATATATATATATATATATATATATATATATATATATAT
>JAOUQZ010000028.1:5058420-5076718 GCA_028564935.1 Neosilurus hyrtlii
TTTTAAATGGTATGGCTAACTCAATTTTGAATTTTTGGTCACTGTGACTCATTTTGCCAGACTGGGTCACATATTATGTGTCCACCATGCAATAATCACATTTTGCAAATACATTCTGGTCTGGTGAGCTGTTCACAGTGTCCTCCATCTTCGTACAGTGTTGGCTGAAATGGGCTCAGTCTTCCTCCAACCTTAATAGGCAAATGAATGAATTATCTTATTCAATAGATAATAAGCTAATGCTTCCTCCTCTTTTGGCCCACCTTTGCCACCCCTGTAGAAGACTATAGGCTATATAAATTTGAGGGTTTGCACTCAGCATTGAGTAGAACATGGAGACAAACAACTATTCACATTCACAATTTAGAGGAGCCAGTTGACCTAACCTGCATGTCTTTGGACTTCGGAAGGATACCAGAGTACCTAAAGGAAACCTACGCAAGCATGGGGAGAACATGTAAACTCACAGAATGGCCCTTGCTGGCTGTGAGATTCGAAGGACGAACCTTTTTGCCATGAGGGGACAGTGATAACCACTGAGCTACTGAGATCTAGATTAAGCAAAAAAGCAACCTGCACACACAAAATACAGCATATATCTATTTCTCAGTGATGGGATAGGAAGACACTGTGTTCCATCCATGATAAATTCACTGCAGGACATCGCTGTGAAAGTAGCATACACCGTAATCTTTTTATTAGAAATCTTTTTTGCAGTTTATAATGAAAACAGGAGCAAGGGACGGTAATCAGTGCGTCCCATCTCAGCTTATATTTCATCCTGTCGTATGATGTCATAAACAAGAATGCATTCGATATATAATTTCCACACATGACGAATGCTAGCCCCGAGCAGCGCTTTCCTGGAACGCTGCTAGCCCCGGATCAAATGCCTGTCGTTTTGCTAGAATAATCGCATTAAGCTTGAATAAAGGTGGCGTGTAAAATAGCCATGACATCCGCATTTAGTGTACGCCTCTTCTAGTGCACGACAGATCAAACACGTGCGTTCATATGTGCAAGTCCCAACATGGGCCATGTCAGCGGCGGTATCCAACTAGGAATACAAGATGGAGAAGGTGACACAGAGGAGAGAAAGAAAGAGTGATGACACCTAGACAGAATTAACACAAAGTGAGAGTTGGGGTCTGTGCTGCCGCCCCAGAGACGAGTCAGCTCAATAGCAAAAATCTTTATCTGCTACATGATGCATGAAAACGCACTGTCTTGTTTTAGAAGTGTGCGTGCTCCCTGACCTTTCCGCCAGAGATGCAATGTGACCCCGCAGCCACCATCTATTTCTCTGGCTGAGCAGATTCTATGAATTTTTATTAACAAGTGTATTTTTTTGCAGGTGCTGTCTCTTGACTTGTGGTTTAAGAGACTAAACAAATTGCTTGACACTGTGAAAATGAAGTTGTTGAAGTGGTCTCTCTCTCTCTCTCTCTCTATCTATCTATCTCTCTATCTCTCTGAGATTGCTGTATTCTGGTCTTTGCAGGATGGAGAGAATATAGAGTGGGTGTTGTTAGCTTCATTAGTACTAACCTCCTACTACACATCCTTATGATTCTCATTATTATCTGCAAAAAGCAAAATGCTTTCACACATGGAACTGTGTAATGATTCTCACAATGTCTAAAAAGTTACAGGTAAAGGTTAGATTTTGAACCTTTTTTTAAATCATTTTATTTGTAATAAACTGAAGAAAATCCAACTACGATGTCTTCTTAAAATTTTTAATTAGAGCAGGTCAGTAAAATGAGGCCTGAAGCGAGCTATTCTTATACGGGAATATAATAATTCAGCGTATGACATAGAGCTCCTTTTTTTTTTCCTTCTTCTTTTTTTGTAGTGGAAAATACTGTACCCTTCTGCCTTTTTGTTTTCTTTTGGTTCACAAGACTAAGGCTCATGAATTCACTGATAAAAGTTCTTCAAGGTAAAGCAAAGCAAATGTAACTCATTCACTCACCTTCTGAATCACTTACTTCTGTTACGGTCACAGGAAGGCTGGTCCCTATCTCAGCAAGCACTGGGCATAGGTGGGGTACACCCTGAACAGCCCACCAGACCATCACAGGGCAGCACAAGCAAACATTCGCACTCACATTCATAATTTTTGGAATAGCCAATTAGCCTAATGTGCATGGAAGGAAACCGGAGTACCCCGAGAAAACCCATGCAAGCATGTAGAGAATATGCAAACTCCACACAGAAACGCCCTGAGCCCGGGAATCAAACCCATTACCATCTATGCTGTGAGGCAGACATGCTATCCACTACGCCACCATGCCACCCAAGCAAAGGTAACAGCCACCCAGATCAAATGCATCTGGGTCCTCCATTTAAGCTAAAATCAAAATGCAGCCGTTGTCAGCAGACGCCCTGAAGAACAATGTGATAATGTTCACTGAAATAGATAAAATGCTTTTTTATTTTTTAAAGCGGTAAAATATTTATGGTTAATTTGTGAAGATGAAATTTTAGAAGGCTGTCTTGTGAAATATTATTATTGGAAAGTTTTACACTTTCTTTATTGGACAGTTCACGTACCAAGGAAATGCTGATCTCCTTTCATCTGAAAGTTTATTGGTTGTTTAAGCGAGTGTGTTAAAATGCTGAGACAAGTCAGCAACTGTGTTCAGTGACAGAGCCCCACAGCGCATCCGAATGAGAGGCCTCACGCTGACTTCTCCTCATATCCCCGCTCATGGTTTTTGATTAAGGTTTTAAATTTGGAAGGCAGATACGTCGGCCTCTTTAAAGTCATTGACATCCCCAGCGTGGCATAGCCGCCTCCAACCCAGCCCTCAGACATCAACCTGAACGCATCAATTAGCACAATCAGTGGCCCACATACTTTTCCCTACTTTACATCCCATTTCAATATCACATAGGGAAAGCTGCAAAGGAATACAATTAATTTTTTGACACAGAAGTGAAGGCGCTAATTTACCTGCTAGAAGTTTCTCCATTCTTACTTCACATTGATTAATGTTGCAATAAATTTTTTATATATTTACTCATGCCATGTCGCTATTTCTTCTCTTCTATAAGTTAAAAAGCATTTACACTAATTGCAAATATATATTTTTATCTTATGTATACTTCCAGTAAAGGTGTTACACATGTGAATAATCTGATAAGTGAGAAACCAATGACCAATTAATGATCTCTTTAAGAAATGAAATTTATTACTTTTGTTTTATTTATTAAGTTTCTAATTAGACTATTATTAAACAACAACTAGAAAGCCATTAAAGTTATTTTTAGATATATTCACATTCATTCATTTTCTAAGCCACTTAATCCTAATTAGGCTCACGGGAAAGCTGGAACCTATCTCAGCTAATTCCGGGCAAAGGCAGGGTACACCCTAAACAGCTTGCCAGACCATTGCAGGGCGACACTCACACAACTATTCACACTCACACCTAGGGGCGATTTGGAACAGCCAGTTATTCTACTGTGCATGTTTTTGGACTGTGGGAGGAAAACGGAATGCCTGAAGGAAACCCACGCAAGCAAGGGGAGAATATACAAATGCCACATAGAATCGAACCCAGGACCTTCTTGCTGTGATGTGGATGTGCTATCCATGGGGCCACCATGCCGCAATATATTTGCATAAGTTATTTATTTTATAATATTTTATTACTTATTATTTATCTGCTAGTAAAATTAAATAATTTTAAGCTTAAAAAATAAAATTGGATGAATAGAATTAAAATAGGATTAATCATTTTATTTTTGGTTTTTGAACCATCTTAAAATAATGCTAGATATAGACCAATCAGTCATAATAATAACAACACCACCCAAATGATCTGCGACCAGGCGTCTCCAAATAAAGCAAGCTGCAATGCACTCTGTGTTCTGACTCCTTTCTCTCATATCCAGCATTATCAGTTTCAGCAGTTTGTGCTACAGTAGCACTTATGTGGGATCAGACCAGACGTACCAGTCTCCACTCTTCACAGGCACCAGTGAGCCCTAGGCACCCATACCACTCACACCAATTCACTGGTGGTCCTTCTTTGGACCAGTTTTGGTAGGTAGTTACTACTGCATACCAGGAACCCCCAGCACGACCTGCTGTTTTGGAGATGAATAAACCCAGTTGTTTATCATCACCATGCGGCCCTTTTGAAAGTCACACAGATCCTTGCTCATTTTTCCTGCTTTCAACCTATCAACTTCAAGAACTCACTGTACATCTCCCTCCTTGGCGGTTGTCACTGTAAGATGATAATCAATGTTATTTACTTCAACTGTCGGTGCTCATGATGTTATGGCTGATCGATGTTTATAATTGCATTTATGGTACTTAACACTAGCTAAAAAAGAATATTTTTGCCATAAAATGTTTGCATTCACAGGAAAAAAAAAAACCCTCATGAGTAATCTGATTTATTAACATGTTTAAATACAGAATTTGAGAACGACACTGTCTTTGTCTGAGTTTCTGCTTTAATCTGATGTTGCAGGCTAACATTATACATGTGCCTGAATGATTTAACTCATTTTTATTTATCTGATATGATCAACATAGTGTATCCTGTTTACATGAGCGCTTCTCTGATAATCTGATTATTTGGAGTGAAGATAAATTAGTGTCTAGTAAATAAGTGTCAAGCTTTAACTTCCTGGATATTAGAGGACGTTTCATAGATGATCAAAACCACAGCACCGGTAATGACAGAATGGCAGCATCTCTGTTTTCAGAGATTACTCAAAAAAAAAAAAAAGTCTCCACCAGAAGTATGCTCAAGAAGCACGTAGTTGCCTACTGCATCATATCACGGTACTCCAGCTGCACTGCTGTGAAGAGGAAAAGCCTGCAACAGCGCTCAAAGGACCCCAGCTGCCGGCTCTTGAGGATATCTGGAGCACCCGCTGCCTACGCAGTGCTACCCCATCTCCAACGATCTAATACACCCCTGCCACCATAACATCAAATTTCCTGCGCTACAGGTGTATCAACACCTACGCTGCCAGACTCGTCTACCCCAGAGCCATCAACCTTTCTTCCAAACGAGGCAACTGTAGTGGGTCTATCAATTGGAAACACCTTCTTAATGTTCACACTTATGCCTTTTCATGTTCAGTGAGTAGGACAACACTACTCGAACCACCATACTGATTTTACCATGGTACCAGGTTCATCGTTTTTACTTTATCTTGAAGTCCTTGCATATTGCATTGCACAATAAACAGCCTTGCATGTTACACAATATACTGTCGATGCGCAGCATGGTAGTGGTTATTTTGAGTTTCTCCAACTTTTGAGTACTATTGTTGACTTTATTAAGGTTTACAAGTTTGGACAACCTGCAGACATGCGAATTGCAATCGGCTACACGGTTTTCATCAAGGAAAATAAGTCTACCTTAATTTCAACTCCAAAATTCATGTTCACTGTTTAAAAAGTACTTCATAAGGCAAGAATATAGAAAAGTTTGCTTGATAAACAATTTATTTGTAGTCGCAAATACCAAAGTTTTTTCGGAGTCAAGTAAAATGTTAAACAATAATGAGATAATGATATAGTTAGGATACGGATT
Source organism: Neosilurus hyrtlii (assembly GCA_028564935.1). Lineage (NCBI taxonomy): Eukaryota > Metazoa > Chordata > Actinopteri > Siluriformes > Plotosidae > Neosilurus > Neosilurus hyrtlii. Next base: position 5,063,988 of record JAOUQZ010000028.1, read on the forward strand.
ATTATTTTTTCAGTTTTCAACTACAGGAGCGTTACTGAGATTGGGCACTGATGTGATGACAATCCAATTTATTCCAGAGGTGTTCACTGAGGAGAGAACATGCAAACTCCACACAGAAACACAGAGCCTGGGACTCAAACCGAAGACCTTCTTACTGTGATGCAGACATGTTATCCACTACGTCACTGTGCCATTAGTTGTATCTGCTGGAAAACAGCGCTTCTACTGATGGAAGTCAGAAGGTGCATTTACTCAAATAGTGTGAGAAAACACACACACACACACACACACACACACACACACACACACACACACACACACACAAGCAGACTCAGACAACACCCATGAAGCTAAATTCAGGAATGCAATGTATTTTCTGGTAAGGACTATTAACCATATGTATCACATTATGTTGAATAGTGAAATAATGTAAAATAAATAAATAAATAAACAAATAGATAAATAAATAAAAAGAAAAAACAGAACAGAAATTTTCTGTTAAAAATACCTGCAAAATTACAGCCATTTTTCACAGCGAAGATTGCTGGTGTCAGCTGATCTCCTTTAAGCCAAGGCTTGAACATGAAATCCCACTGCTTCCAAAGTGGGTCATGCTCTACGAACTTATTTTGATGATTCTTCATTCAACGTATTGAAAATAAATAAATAAATGAATGAATGAAAAATGAAGCTTGTGCAGGTGGGCACTAACATCACAACAATCTATTTAAGTCTGACGAGTATTTATTTGTTTGTTTGTTTGTTTGTTTGTTTACTGTTTGTTAACTAAAGGATGATACAAAAATGACATTTTATGGAAATTATTGTTTATTTATCCATTCTCTCTGTGAGGCACAGTGGTCAACTCATCTGCCTCACTAGGGTCTAGGTTTTGAGTCCCAGTCTCAGGTGTTTGTGTATAGAGTTTGCATGTTTTCCACGTGATTTTCATGGGTTTCCTACGGGTGTTCCCACAGTCCAAAAACATGCACATTAGGCCGTTCTAAATTGTCCCTAGGTGTGAGTGTGAATAGTTGTGTATGCCTTTGCCTGGTGTCGACTAAGATAGGCGTCAACCTCCCTGCAACCCTAATAGGGTTAAGTGTTTCGGTAGATGAGACTGAGAGTGAAGTTTCTCCACATAACTCTGCTTAACAGATAATAGTATACCGTATATTCATGTTTGCTGTCCATCATTGCTGTGCAAGATATTCTGACTGAGCATATGACAACATGTATTGATTAGTAATATAAATATTCTGTATAAAAATAATCTCATTAATCAATAGTGGAAATTTGAGACCACAACCTGAGTATAACCTTCTAGAATATACAGCAAAGCTGCATTTCCTGACTGTGGGGCCCAGTCAGGGATGATGACTGGAATAGACCCGTATAAATGTGTCAGTGTGGTTTTGTAGTCCACTTCCTGACTTCCACCTTTAGCATGCATCTTCCCACTTTACTGCTGCAGCCCGGGAAAAGACCAAAGCTCCATAATCAGCCTCTTTTCTGCTTAATATCACAGCCAGCTAACCTTTAGGGAGGCGAAAAGAGAGAGAGAAAAAAAAACTCAAGGTGAGGGAACAAGATGCTTGTCATATCTGTCGGGAAAAAAGTAGGACACGTTTCACTTACCGATGCGACCCCGCATTCAGAGCAGAATAGGAAGTAGCCCCCTTCCACCACAGACATGCCCGCACACCTGGCTCTAACCATGCAACAACAGGCCTTAAATCTGTGTTTACACTTCTGCGCTCGTGAAATGTGTTTAATTAGCTTTGGATTCATTTTCAGAATGTCATCACCAACTGGAAAAATAATGGGGGGGGGGGGGGGGGGGGGGGAGACAGAGAGAAAGCAGGAGTGACAGAAAGAGAACAAAGAGAAAGAAAAAGAGGAAACATCGTAGAGGTGGGCAATACGATGCAACATTTGAAAACGTCATGAAACAAAATACATATAATGATATATTTGTATTACCTGCATGCAAAAGAGCAATGACATTTAAAACCACGGAAAAGAAAATCAAACAAACAGTCAGTACAAACATAGATTTTATTTCTGATTTTCATTTTCATTTCTGGGCAAGGGCAGGGTACACGCTGAACAGCTCGCCAGACCCTCACAGGGTAACACATACACAAGCATACACATTCTCATACACAACTAAGGGCAATTTGGAACAGTCAATTAGCCTAGTGTGCTTGCTTTTGGACTGAGAGAGGAAACCACAGTACGTAGAGGAAACCCACGCAAGCATGGGGAACACATGCAAACTCCATACAGAAACACCTCAGCCCGGGACTCAAACCCAGGATGTTGGTGTGAGGCAGACGTGCTAACCATTATGCCACCGTGTCATCCCCATGAAGCAATTAATTGTGAGTAAATTCAAATCTTATGAAAAAGTCTCTGGCAAAAGATTCTTCCACTTATCAATTATTCATCAGGGATGCAGGGATGCTGGAGCCGGTCCCACCTGACTTGGGTGAGAGGTGGTGTACACTATGTAGAGGTCATCAATATCACAAGGCTAACAGAGACACAAACAACCAATCACATTCACACCCCTGAGCAATTTAGAGCAGCCAGTTGACCTAATGTTGTAAAATGTAAACTGTAAGAGGAAACCGGAGTACCCAGAGGGAACCCACACAAGCACATGGAGAAAATGCAAACTCAATGCAGAAATTCCCTGGTTCTTGGAACCAGAACCTTATCACTGTGAGGCGACAGTGCTAAACAGTACATCTACTCTACTGAATATATTGTCACTATTGACACTGGAGACTCCTTCCATTATTGCTCCATATAAAAATTTTGGTTAAATAACTTTTTTTTTAAACATGTTTTAATTATGTAGTACATCCACCATACAAGTCCCTGCATTAGTTGTTGCTACTGAAACAGTAGTGTATTAAGCTGAACACATTAATATACACTCAACAAAAATATAAACGCAACACTTTTCTTTTTGCTCCCATTTTTCATGAGCTGAACTCAAATATCTTAAACCTTTTCTATGTACAAAAAAGGCCTATTCCTCTCAAATATTGTTCACAAATCTGTCTAAATCTGTGTTAGTGAGCACTTCTCCTTTGCCGAGATAATTCATCCACCTCACAGGTGTGGCATACCAAGATGCTGATTAGACAGCATGAATATTTCACAGGTGTGATAAAAGGCTACTCTATAATGTGCAGTTTTATCACACAGCACAATGCCACAGATGTCGAAGTTTTGAGGGAGCATTCAGTTGGCATGCTGACTTCTGGAATGTCCACCAGAGCTGTTGCCAGTGAACTGAATGTTCAGTTCTCTACCTTTACCCAAAGGCGTTTCAGAGAATTTAGCAGTACATCCAACCGCCTGACCATGTGTAACCACAGCAGCCCAGAACCTCCACATCTAGCATCTTCACCTCCAAGATCGTCTGAGACCAGCCACTCGAACAGCTGCTGCAATGATCGCTTTGCGTAACCAAAGAATTTCTGCACAAACTGTTAGAAACCATCTCAGGAAAGCTCATCTGCATGCTCGTTGTCCTCATCGGAGTCTCGACCTGACTGCAATTTGTCATCGTAACTGATTCGAGTGGGCAAATGCTCATATTTCGATGTTGCCTGGCACATTGGAGAGGTGTTCTCTTCATGGATGAATCCAGACTTTCACTGTAAAGGGCAGATGGCAGACAGTGTGTATGGTGTTATGTGGGTGAGCGGTTTGCTGTTGTCAACGTTGTGAATCAAGTGGCCCATGGTGGGGGTTATGGTATGGGCAGGCATATGTTATCTACAGCGAACACAGGTGCATTTTATTGATCGCATTTTAAGCGCACAGAGATATCATGACGAGATCTTGAGGCCCGCTGTTGTGCCATTCATCCACGACCATCACCTAATTGTCGCAGCATGATAATGCCCAGCCCCATGTTGCAAGGATCTGTACACAATTCCTGGAAGCTGAAAGCATCCCAGTTCTTGCACTGGTATACGACAGCATGTTCCAGTTCCTGCCAATATCCAGCAACCTCGCACAGCCATTGAAGAAGAGTGGACAAACATTCCACAGGCCACAATCAACAACCTGATCAACTTTATGTGAAGGAGATGTGTTGTAATGTGTGAAGCCAATGATGGTCACAGCAGATACTGACTGGTTTTCTGTTGCGTTTATATTTTTGTTGAGTGTAATCTTAGCTGTTGCTTTTTTCAAACCTCCTGTTAGGAAAAATTAGGTCAAAACCTTTTGACCAATCAGAATCAAGCAGCACTGTGATACACATAATCAAGTTTCTGTTGTATAGGTTTATATCCTTTACAGTATTGTAGCGTTAAAATGTAACATTAAAAAATATCTGTGTGGCAATTCATTTCATGCAAAGAAAGGAAGAAAGATATTTTTCAGATGCAAGAAAAAAGAATGAAAGAAAAAAGGGAAGATATTTAAATGCAAGAGTACAAGAAAGAAAGAAATTATTCAAAAAGAAAGAAAGCAATCATTCAAATGCAAGAAGTAAAAGAAAAAAGAAAGAAAGGAAGAAAGAAAGCAATTCTTTAAATGGAAGAAAGAAAGACAAAAGATAGGAAGAATGAATAAAAGCAAGAAAGAAAGATACTCTTCAAGTGCAAGAAAGAAAAAAGGAAGAAAGAGAAAGAATGAAAGATATATTCTTCAAATGCAAGGAAGGAAGGAAGGAAGTAGATAGACTTCAAATGCAACTATGTGCTATGAATAATTACAGTATGTGGTACGACCCTAAAGTGAGCCCTGTTTTTGAAAACTTGGACACATTATAGTTGTGTTCTTGTTTGTTCTGTAGGAAAAAGACAGAAAGTGAAAGAGAATAAAAGGAAAGAGTAGAATAGGGAAGAATAGAATAATGGAAGTGGGCTTCGAATAATCAGCTGTTGATTAAATGAGTTTTATTTTCAGCTCCCCGGTGCAATGTAAAATGTTCAAGCTGCGCAAATCATGAGCGATGGTCTGTACACGCCGGAGCAACAGGCTGGTCTCATCGCGTCCTTTAATAAGGTTAAAATATTTTAGCATGCCGCTCAGCATGGTTTGGCTCCTCCACAAACATAAAGCACAGGTAGTAAATGACATGCATTTGTGCTAATGAGTGAAGGGGCTGTCTGCACATTCCACTATCCTTCATTAAGACAGGAGACGAGAGGAGACGAGAGGAGCTGGACGGATCTCCACTGACTGATTGAGGCTGTTATGGTTTATGGACGCCATTTTTCAAAAGCTACTCCTGACAGCACTTGAGGTTATTAAATTGTCAAAAAGAAAAGGTAGAAAGAAAGAGAGAGAGAGAGAGAGAGAGAACGAGAAAGAGAAGCCAAAATGGTAGACAGTGGAAAATAAAAAGTTCAAAATTTGAGAATATCTCACTTCAAAAATTATAAAACTCATTTTCCGAACTGTTTAACCCTACTGGGGTCACGGGAAGGCTGGAGCCATCTCAGCAATCATTGTGCAAAGGCAGGGTACACCCTGAACAGCTTGCCAGACCATCGCAGGGCCAACATGCACACAACCATTCACACTCACACCTAGGGGCACTCTGGAACAGCCAGTTAGCCTTAATATGCATGTCTTTGGATTGTCGGAGGAAACCAGCGGACCCAGAGGAAACCCAAACAACTACAGAGAGGGCATACAAACTCCACACAGAAATCCCCGAGCACCCAGGAGTTAAACTCAGGACCTCATTGCTGTGAGGCGATCGTGCTAACAACTATGCCACCACGTCACCATAGTATAATATAATAGTTATATTTAAATAGTCTGAAAATTGTTCATTTCTATGAAGCCCTATTTTAGCCGACACTGGGTGAGGTGGAGTACACACAAACACACATGCACACACACGCACACACACATACAACCATTCACATTCAATTTGGAACAGCCAATGAGCCTAACGTGCATGTTTTTGGACTGTGGGAGGAAACTGTAGTACCCGGAGGAAACCCATGCAAACACATTTCACATTTGGTCTAAGCTGGGCTTCTGTCAGTCATGTAATAGACATGAGAATATTTTTACTCCTCATAAGTGCCAAGGAAAAAGTTGGTGCTGCTAATAAGCAGCCGGCATTACCAGGTACTACTGATGATGGTCTGCTGGGGAGCAAATAAATAAATATCATGATTTTACATTCATGGCATTTAGCAGATGCATTCATCCACAGTGACTTTATTTATTTATTTGTTTTTCTTTTTATCTAATTTATGAAATTGAGCAGTTGAGGGTTGAGGGCCTAAGAGTGGCAGCTTGGTAGTACTGGGGCTTTGCCCCCAACCTTCTGGTCAGTAACACAGAGCTTTACCCACTGAGCCACAAGTCCCCAGTAATGATGATGATGATTTTTAAGGAACTTTGGATGCTTATCTGCTCACCACAGTTAAAAGTAACAAGTGACTGAGTTCCATGTTCCATATTTATTTATATTTTTCTTTGTTTTCATTTATTAGTTTGCCTTTGCCCAGTCAGATTCTATTAGCGATCCACCACAAGATTTGACATCCTGAGCATTTTGAAATGCTTTTCATGTTATCACAGTTCTAAAGAGTTGCTATTTCAATGAACACTAAACTTCTGATCAGCCCAAATAATCCACAGGATACAGAACTTCTGTGCCCAAGATATATTTCCAACACTTCTCTAGACATTGTAGTGTGTGAAAATCTCAAGAGCTCGACAATATTTGATATGGTCTCGCAGTCATAACCATCTCACATTCAAACACACTGAGACTATTCTGATGTTTGAAGTGAACAGTAGCTGAAGGGCTTGACCTGTATCAGCAGGATATTAGTCGTGGTGCCTCTAACACATGATTGGCGGATTACAGGTACAGTAATTAGCTAGCTACAGAAATAATGTGGCCATGGGATTCTGGAAGGCGGGGCTTCATATACATGGAGGTAAGGTCAAGTAACCACTTGTTACCACTCAAGCCCAAAGTGTACCCTATACCATAATAAAATCTCCTTTACCTCTTGGAATTTATGTATTTATTTATTTATTTTCATATCGGCTAGACAGAGACTGATGAACACATCTGGATTGTCTAATAATGTTCAAAAATTACTTTTCGTTTATTCTGAATCTTATATTTTAATTAACACTACACCTTTGAGTTTACCTGAATCACTGCATTTTCTCTGTGTCGACATGCTTGCACGTTTTAGGTGGTAATTACCATTTGCACACATGACAACCGATAACCAAACAGTTTGTGAAGACACACATATAAACAACACCTGCATGTAAACAGACTCCTCCCACATACTCCCACGTGCACAAACAAGCCTGCTGTGTCTGTGGGCTTCAAACTCTGTGAGTGTGTGAGAGAGAGAGTGTGTGTGTGTGTGTGTGTGTGTGTGTGTGTGTGTGTGTGTGTGTGTTGTTGTTTGTTGGTATTTCCACCCCAGTCAGCTTTGATTCAGGTGTATGCAGGGCGGTGGGGAATGGGAGAGGAAGGGGAGGGGCAGGCAGGGAGACATGTGTTCCTGCTCTGACCTTGACTCACAGGCTTGGGGAGTGTATTCACTTACAAATTCACACACAACACACCATCGCCCCCACTGCAAACACAGACACACACACACACACACACACACACACACACACACACACTCGTGTCTGCAGGAAGAAACGATTTCACTCTCTCCATATACAATCCTACAGAAAGAAATGCTTTCATTCTCCACAGCAAAGCTTGAGGAGTTACTTGAAACCCCTGGACAAATATCTTCCATCATTAATTCTGTATTGTTCAGTTGACTCACCCTGATTTCTATTTTATTTTTTTCTTGTATTTCTTTCTTTTTTTTTCTCTATTGAAAATATATTCATAGGTTAACGGCTAGTTATTTTAACAAACAACTAATTTAGCAGAGGGCAGCATGGTGGTGTAGTGTTTAGCACATCTGCCTCACAGCAAGAAGGTCCTGGGCAAAAGTCCTGGCCTCGGTAAGGAAGTTTCTGTGTTCTGTGCTTGCGTGGGTTTCCACTAGGTACTCTGGTGTCCTCCCACAGTCCAAAGAGATGCATATTAGGGTAATTGTCTGTTTTAAATTGCCCCTAGGTGTGACTGTGAATGTCGGTTGAGTCTCCCTGTGACCTTAGTAGGATTATGCATCTTAGCAAATGAATGAATGAATGAATGAATAAATGCATGATGGACTTTTAGCAGAGAGACAAATACAGATGAAGATTTATTTCTATATTTACTTTTAAATTTTAATTTTATTACCTTTTTATTGAAATGATAAATCTGAATTTGAATGCTATTATTTTGACTCACAGTCATCCTTATCCAGAGAAACTTACATTTTTATCTCACATATACAACTAAGCAGTTGTGCATTTAGGGCCTTGCTCATAGGCCCAACAGTGGCACTGGGGTTTGACCCCCAACCTTCTGATCAATAACACAGAGCCTTAACCACTGAGCTACCATGAGGACTGAATTTCACCAGATATCCATCTTTAAGTTCAAGCAGACCACATGGTTAAAGAAGTGCGTTCTTGGAAACAGCTTCGTTAAATAAACACTTGTCCCAGCCACTTACACAAATTAAATTGCAATGTCCTCTTGTCCTCAGTCCCACACATTGTCCTGCCTTTCTTGTGCTGTCTGTTGTACAGCATGTGATGGAGCATCAGCGTCAGTCAAAGACAGAATGTAGCAAGCTTGGTCTGCTCATCTCCCCCAGGAGCACATCACAAATCGTCAGTGCCAGGCTGGGAGAGGAAGTCCCCAGTGGGAGAGAAATATCAGGGGAATCAGGATTTATTTAGCCCTTGGGAGCCTCTCGGCAGTCTGCTATACAAAACACAGCTCCAGATAGCGGCTGATAATCATCACTGGAGCAGAAGAGCAACTCTCCGTACAAATTCCTGGCTTCTGAGGAGTGCAATGTAGATGTTAGTGCTCCAGGATCAAGCCTAAAGACACAGATGGTAATAAACTCAACTGGATGAAGTATTTCATACCCTGGAAGGATGGACTATAAGTCAACCTAGCACAGAGGATACCTGGCATGATGATGTAGCAGTATGGATTGGTGGTGTATGGATGCCTTTTCACCAGAACTTTATTTTATTTTATTATAACTTAGCAAAATAATACAAGAGATAGCAAAAAATTACATTATGTGGAAAAAAACTCACAAGGTTAGCAGTAAATCATAGCCTTCTAAGACCCAAACACTACTGTTGTGTCTTGTCATTTCTTGGCACCGCTTCTTTTCCTTACCACCTGATAACTATTAAACTTGATCAACATCTTCAAACAGGAAGAAGATCACTAAAATCTTTGGGAGGGTGGCAGCTGTAGCCGAATGGTTAGAGAAGTGGCTTTGGGACCGAAAGGTCACTGGATCGTTTTCAGAACCAGCAGGAAAAACGTGTGGTGGTGCACCCTTCCTTCCTCCACATTCATGGCTGAAATGCCCTTGAGCAAGGTACCTAACCCCCAACTGCTCTCCAAGCGCCCCAATGTATGTGGCAGCCCACTGCACCGAGTGTGTGCTCACTGTTTACATGTTTGAGCTCACTTTGGTTGGGTTAAATGCAGAGTCAATAATTTCCCTTGCGGGATTAATAAAGTATAACAAATCAAAGCAAAAAAATTAATAAAAGAGTAACAGCCAGTGGACCTCATATGAGAACCATGCAAAGACATATATGGGTCATTCTCGTAGAAATGCATATTTTATGCCACAATTTTATGCCACTCTTTATATACACAATTATTTTTTTTAATGATATACAAGATATATAAATACTGTCGTCACTACTTTAGCATCAGTTCTCCAGTTGTTAAATTGGATTTGTCCAGATCTGTTCTGATATAAAACTACACCTTCATGTGTAGACAATTTAAGCTGTATATGTGCACAGACCGACAATAAAACAGAAAAATAATACATTTTGGCATTTCGAGCATATGAAGTTATGTCTCCAAGAACTATGTCAACTCTGTCACACAAGTATATTCGCCATCCGAATCTAATTCAGGTTTTTAGTTTTACAGGCAATTGGCACTGGAGGGCAATGTAGAATGTCGGAGCACCCATCCAGCATGGACGTTTGAGCCTGTCAGACTGTATGTGAATTACTTGCTTAAAAATTATTGAAACTGTATGCGTACAGTTTTTGGACATCAACTCTGTTGTTATAAGTACTCTCAGTGCAGGACAGAGTGAAAATGTGGGAAAGATACAGCCTGCTATCATTGACGTTTTTGAGGGAGAATTAGTGATTTTATGCCAGTGCTTTCATTATTAGGTCATATTTTGTCAAATGTGTTATGTCAGTTCTGTTAAAATCCTGTATTTGATATTGTTGTACTTTATGATTCAAAAACCTGGAGCTTCAAATCTTTCCAGAAATATACTCTGTACCATTGTGTTTATTTGTAGATATTTTGCAAGTATTTCTGTGAAAAGTGTTCCTTGGAAAGGTGCAGTTAGAAATTTTACACTTTCATGAGAATGACCCATACACAATTTAGTTGGAAGAAAATATGATGTCCTCATGTGTGGACATTGAGGTCTCAAGAGGCTAAAATCAAACCCATGACTATTTACTTATTATTCACTAGATGGCTTTGTGTCATAGCTTTCTACATATTTCTTTGGACACTGTTTTTTGTTGAATTTTTAGGATTTCAGAATCAGGCATTTTGTCAGGCATTTTTATTCAAGCGTTACCACTCAATATAAGAGTTTGTGAGATGGATAACTCCATTATCTTACTCTTTCACTCACTTGCTGAACCGCTTAATCCTACTAGGGTCGTAGGGAGGCTGGATCATATATCATATATCTCATGCGACATTGGGTGAAGACCCTGAACAGCACACAGGGCAACACACAACCGTTCACACTCACATCTATTTGGCAGAGTTTTCATTCATCATTATTTGCAAACATGAAATACTAATTTGTTTATCTTTAACCATGTTTTCCATTTGCCTTTGAAATGTGGGAGTTTTTTGGGATCATCCTGTAATGTATTAAATATATGTTTTGTATTAGGATTTGGGAATATCATATTTAGACATTATATATATCTTTGGAGAATTTTTGGTTCTAAAAGGAGGACTCCACTTTTTCAGGGCCTACATCCCTGAGCATAAATGTGCAACCTAGAGAATAAAATGAGGAATATTGTTCAGTCCTGTGTAAAGATGCAAAAGCAAAGAGATCCTGTAAAGCAAAGATGCATTATATTTACTTTATATTTCTAAATAATAAAATAAACTATTCCTACATTTCAAAGTCTATAAAGCATAGTAGATAGTAATAAATGTAACAAAGTCAGTATTTGGTGTGATGACCCTTTGCTTTAAAATATATTAGTCTCAGGTAGAGTTTGTGCAGTTTTACAAGGTAATGAACTGAAAGTTTTACTGAGCATCTCACAGAACCGGTCACAGTTCTCCTGGAGATTTTGATTGTCATACTTGCAGCCTTCATTATGTTTATATCTGAAACATGGTTTCTTATGTAATATACTGCTTTCTTTATTGTCATACAAAGCTTTTTTTTGTAACATTTAATTTTGACATAAAAACTCACTCTCATTTACTCATTTGCCAAACTGCTTAATCAAACTAGGGTCATGGGGACGCTAGAGCCTATCGCAACTGACCTGACATTGGGCAAAGGCGGGGTACTCTCAAGGCAGACAGTCCAACGGACACTGCACACTACTTTGTTCCATGGACACAGACCAAGGTGGATGCCATTTCTCCAGATAAAGCACACAAAAGCCCGCTTGGTCTTTACAAATGCTCATCTGGACAAAGAAGAAGACTTCTGGTCTGCTGTTTTATGGTCAGATGAAATAGAAATTCAACTGTTTAGCCACAATGATGTATCCTTTATTTGGCGTAAAATAGGAGAATCCTTCAACCCTAAGAAAACCATCCCCACAGTCAAACATGGTGGGAACCTAATGCTTTGGGGGTGTTTTCCAGCCACTGGACCAGGAAACCTAATCACAGTAAACAGCACCATGAGAAAAGGGCATCAAGATTCTCAACAAAAGCATCAGTCTGCAGAGAAACTCGGCCTTGGGCACCAGTGGACATTTCAGCACGACAACGACCCAAAACACTGCAAAATTGGTGAGGAAATGGTTAGCGGACAAAAACATTAACATTTTGCAGAGTCCTGACTTGAATCCAATTGAGAATCTGTGAAGGGAGGTAAAGATCAGGGTGATGGCAAGAAGACCCTCCAACCTGAAAGAGTTGGAGTTCATTGCTAAAGATGAACGGGCATAAATACCACTGGAGACATGCAAAAAAGCTGGTCAGCAATTATAGGAAGCGTTTGATTGCTGCATTAGCCAACAAAGGCTTTTCTATTGATTATTGAAAAGGGTATGAATAATTCTGGACATGCCACATTTTGTTAAAATTTCAATAAAAACTGAGAAATATTTTTTTTCCACAATGATGCCTCTTGTACGTTGCCTTATTACCTTTTGGGAGAAGCCTGTGTCATTTCTGGCCAAAAAAAAGAGCTTGCCGGTTGAATAAAAGTAACTTTAAGTCAAAATTTGCCAGGGGTATTAATAATTTCAGGCTATATATATATATTCATTCATTCATTCACCTTCTGAACCGCTTATTCCTAATTAGGGTCGCGGGGAGGCTGGTGCCCATCTCAGCCGACTCTGGGTGAGGGCGGGGT
>JAOUQZ010000028.1:5079864-5107638 GCA_028564935.1 Neosilurus hyrtlii
TATAGGAGCTGTTACAACTAGTTATAACCTATATGTATAAATGACGTTTCCAAAAAAACACTCACATGACAGCATGTTTATTAGCAGGCTACTTAGTTCATTAGAGGGATGTCTGGTAAAATTGGAAGACTGTCTTCCTTCTTGTTGCATTTGATAAACGTTCACATTTTAAATCAAAAAATGTTACCCCTAAAAGTATTATTTGCCATGTTTCTAAATGATGACATTAACCCTGGGTTGACACTGGGGCCACGATGTCCGTGAGCCCCACAATTCAAAAAAGTGTGGAGCACCATGATTTATGAGCATGCTTGGAACAGGATTGGGGTATAAAAGGAGGCAGGGTGCATCCAAGACATGAAACTTGAAGAAATCTTGTCTACAAGTTCATCAAAATCCCCTATGATGGTACATCAAGGTCTGTTACACTCTGTTAAGGTCTGTTAAGCTGTACTGTGCTCTGCAACGAGTCCAGCCTTCTATCACAATTGGCGTCAATTCGTAATACATCACAATCAAAAATCTTGCCATGATCAGGGCAATCATCACAAATCTACCAAGTTCCCTCAATAGCATTACGATTTGATCCCATGACCCAACAACCCCCCCTCCCCCCGCCCCACTCAGCACGTTTGTCTTAAACCATGGAAATTGCATCCTTCATGCCCTAGTGTAGACCCAGGGTTACTCTACAGGAGGAATTTTAAGTACCCAGACACAGACAAATAGTGTGAAACGTTCCAGTGCCGTTATACTAAATGGAAGAACTCTTGGAATGCTTTTTCAACCAATCAAATTAGTGGACCAGATATAAATATTGTTTAACACATTTTATTGTGATTAACAGCAACATGTTATTTGCATCCAAACAGGTTCCAATGCCTTTAACTTTTGACTGTGTTTGTCATGAATTCCAGTATGTAGATAGATGAGTATAGAATGTGGATGTTTGTGTGTAGAATGCGTAAATCTGTGTGTGTGTGTGTGTGTGTGTGTGTGTGTGTGTGTGTGTGTGTGTGTGTGTGTGTGTGTGTGAGACAGAAAAAGAGAGAGAGAGAGAGAGAGAGCTAGCAGATCTCATCCGCCTACACCACAGGAGTGATAAGCAAGAATAAGCTGTCAGTGGTGCCTTTGCTAGGCCTTATTGTTCATATTTAGATGGAAGAACAATGCGCCAGTGTCAGACGCCCATAGTTCATAATCTGCTGATGCTGACCAAGTGTCAGTTTGATCCATGAGCACCGAGCACCATCGGCTGTGGCTTCTGCATCCTTAAGCAAGCCCCTGCAGGAATGTCAGGGAAGTACAAATGGGAGCCGCATCTACTCGACTATAGATAGATACATATAAAAGAAGGAGGTAAGAGGATAAAAACCAGAGAGAGAGAGAGTGAGATTGAGAGTGTGAGAGTGAGAGAGAGAGAAAGAATGTATACATATACATAAAGATGATAAGGTCATGATAGATCTGTCTTTGCATAGTTCTGTGTAAGTTAGGATAAGGAGTATTTTATACCTGTATTTTAAATATATCTCAGATTTTTACATTTAAAACAATTTTAGTGGTAATTGAAACTTAAAGAAGAATAAAGAATAATAATAACAAGAATGATTAAGAAAGAAGAAAACCCTTATTTGCTACATCTTTGATACTGTGAATTTTCTCTCTATATATATCCCAGCTTGTTAGGAAGACAGGGTCAGGGCACAGGGTAATCCATGATCCACTGTCCTTGGAGCAGATAGGGTTAATGGCCTCACTCAAGGGCCCATCAGTGGCAGTTGCCAAATGCCCCCAAACGTGACCAGTAACCCAGTGCCTTAAGCACAGAGCCACAACTGTTTCTATATCTCCCTGTCATGTATGTTTTTTAAAGTACTTTGCATGATATCATACTATGAACTTCAAATTGTTTAATTTATTTTGCCTTTATTTATTTCAGTAAGAAAACATTCAAGAAGAAAATGTGAAAAGAAACCAGACTCTAAAGGAAACCCATCCTCTTCTTGGAAAAACCAGATTCACCTTTAGTCAGCTCTTTATTCTGGTCAGAGTTACAATGGATCCAGAGTCTATCCTAAGACCACTGAGAAAAAGGCAGGAATGCACACTGTACTCACTCACTCATTTGTTGAACTGATTAATCCTATTAGGGAGACTGGAACCTATTTCAGCCAACACCCTGAACAGCATGCCAGATCATCCTAGGGCAACACATATACAACCATTCATACTCACACCCAGGGTCAATTTGGAACAGCCTAATATGCATGTCTTTGGACTGTGGGAGGAAACCGGGGTACCCAGAGAAAACACGCAAACGCCACACAGAAACACCTGAGCCTAGGACTACAGATTAGGCTCAGGTGTGAGGCGGACATGCTAACCACTACGCCACTGTGCTGACACACTATAATTCATTCATCCATCCATTCATTCATTTTCAAAGCCACTTAACCCTGATTAGGGTTGCGCGGAGGCTGGCCCCTATATCAGCCGACTCTGGGCGAAGGTGGGGTACACCCTGAACAGCTCCCCTGGCCATTGCAGGGCCAACATACATATAACCATTCACACTCACATCTAGGGGCCATTTGGAACAGCCAGTTAGCCTTCTGTTCATGTTTTTGGACTTTGGGGAGGAAACCGTGTACCCGGAGGAAACCCATGCAAGCACAGGGAGAACATGCAAACTCCACACAGAAACACCTGAGCCCGGGAATCGAACCAGGAACCGTCTTGCTGCGAGGCGGATGTGCTAACTACTGCGCCACCATGCCGCCAACACTATAACTAATATTTATTTATTTATTTGCATTCCACTGAGCCGTGTTAGTTAAGAAGACTCCACTTTAAATTTTCCACATTAAAGCTTTTCCTGTTAAGGTTTCTTTCTGTTTGCTGAACTAATTCCAGAACATGTAATGTATCCACAGCCGATACCCGGCTAGGACTGAGATACTATTTTGTATTATTATTATTAAATAACGTAAACCCTACTATGTGGCAGTGTTTGCTAGGATGACAGGTTTGAAGCTGGTTCCTCTGAAGGGTTCTTTCTCTCAAGAACACTGAGAAGGTTCGTGGAAAATCTGGGGCACTGGAGCTTTGTGCAGGAGGTGAAGTTACAGCCTAGATGGCACACCATTTACAGCCTAGATGGCCACACCAACATTTTGGTGATTGGTTTCAAGCACATGATCCAGGGTTGCCTACAGGACGGATATGTCTCCAATGGTTTTTTCTCTTCTCAGTAAGTTTTTCTTCTCTGTCATAGCTATTGGCCTCCTCATTAGCGCTCTAGACTCGAATTTCTGTCTTGTTAAAATTTACAAATGAATTTGAGCCAACCTGTTTATAGATGTACTATAATGAACAGAGCAGCCACTAAATGTACTTGCCACTTACATCAACAGCAGCTGATTTGCATGCACGGATCTCACACAATCAATATTACTCTTTTTCTTCTGTCTTCCCCACACAGCAACTTTGTCATAGATATTAAGGATATATAGCAGCTTTTACCCTTGTGTCTGTTACATGGGGTGCTCTGGGGGCAGTTGTAGGGGCGTCTACAATATAAATAGAAATGCGGGGTATATTGTTGTTGAATGATTTCATTAATTATTATCGTGTTTTCAGAGGGATGATTCTGTTGTTATAGCAACGTGGTGGTGTAGTTTTGATTGCACATGGATATTCTCCACCAACTGTGTGTAAGCACTAAATATTATACAACCTGAATTCTGGAAAAGTTGGTATGTTATTTAAATTTAAACTAAATTTAAGACTTTCAAATCACATGAGCCAATATTTTATTCACAACAGAACATAGACACCATAACAAATGTTCAAACTGAGAAATTTTACAATTTTATGCACAAAATGAGCTCATTTCAAATTTGATTTGAAAAGGGTGCATACTTTCATACAGTATGGGCAGCTTGCATGTTTTGGAAGGAACTAGTAATGCTAAAAGGTATATAAAGGTTTCAGAGAAACATATGCTCCCCTCCAGACAACGTCTTTTTTAGGAAAGGCCTTGTGTATTTTAGCAGGACAATACAAAACCACATACTGCAGCATTACAACAGCATGGCTTCGTCGGAAAATTGCTGAATTGGCCTGTCTGCAGTCCGGATCTTTCACATATAGACAACATTTGGCACATTATTTAATGAAAAATACGTCAAAGAATATTATAAATTCCCCAGCAGCAGGAAACCCAACAGGGGGGAATTTGGGTTGTAATATTGTTAATACAGTGAATAAAATTTTTAATATGACATTGTAAAGTCTGGGTGGCAAGAAGGCCTGGGTTCGATTCCCGGTCTTGGGGTGTTTCTGTGTGGAATTTGCATGTTCTCCCTGTGCTTCTGTGGGCTTCCTCCAGGTACTTCAGTTTCCTTCCAGAGTCTAAAAACATGCACAGTAGGCTAATTGGCTCTTCCAAATCAACCCTAGGTGTGAGTGTGAATGGTTGTGTGCGTGTTGGCCTGTGATGGACTGGTGAGCTGTCCAGGGTGTACCCTGCCCTGACCTAGAGTCGGCTGAGATGGGTGCCAGCCTCCCCGTGACCCCAATTAGGATTAAGCAGCTTATAAAATGAATAAATGAAAGAATGGACATTGTAAAGTCTGGGGAGCATGATGGAGCAATGGTTAGCACGTTCGCTTCACAGCAAGAAGGTCCTGGGTTTGATTTCCCAGCGCAGGTCATTTCAGTGTGGAGTTTGTATGTTCTCCCCGTGCTTGTGTGGGTTTCCTCCGAGAACTCAGGTTTCCTCCCGGTGAACCTAATTATGATTTATCAGCTTAGAAAACGAATGAATTAATTGTAAAGTCTAAACTGCTTATTAACCGAGCGTGAAGTCACGGTGTACAGAGACATCCCAGGCCGAGATCTTTAGTACAGATAAAGCTGATTTCAAGATTTCTCGGGACAGACCGAGCAAATGAGGTTGATGAGTAGTTTATTATATGGTATTTTAAAATGGTGACTTTTTTTTCAGGTACTGTTACTTCTGAACAAGGTGTCTTTATCCGCATTCCTCCCCTTGCTTACCTTTTCCCTAGTAGTGTATTGACAAGATGCGTGGCTGTCAACCTGGAGATCACAGGTTTGAATCCAGGTTGATGCCGCAGCTATCGATCTAATTGGGTGAGCTTTCATGGGAGGGAGGGATGGCATATTCTTGCCTTCTCGACACAGCAATCACCAGACAAACAAGAGCATCTGTGTTCAGTGATCACCAGCCAATCATGGGCATCTTTGTACAAAGGGGCAGGTAGCGCTTTTCCTGAGTGTGTTAGGCCTTATTACTCGTGTGTGCACATTTGCAACAATTCAATACATTTTATATGTAATTGGGATGCAAAGATTGATGAGTGGGAATAGGGGAGATAAATGGGGGGGGGGGCAGATTGAGATGGTTTAGGCATGTGCAGAGGTAAGATGAATGGTATATTGGTAAAAGAATGTTGAAGATGAAACTGCCTGATAGTAGAAGAAGAGGAAATCCAAATAAGAGATTTATGGGTGTGGTGAGAAAGGATATGTAGGTGATTGGCATGACAGAGTGGGAGGTAGAGGACAGAGTGAGATGGAGAAGGATAATCTGCTGTGGCAACTCCTAAAGGGAGCATAAGAAAAAGAAGATCCAAAAATTTGGGGAAAAAATATTGGGTTGACCAAAATGGTTGTTGCTCACTATGATGCATGCCATGCTATTTAGAATGTTTTGAATAATTCCTATGCACTTTACAATGAGTAGTGTTTCTCATAGAGCATCTGGCCACTCCTGCGGTTCCTCGCTATCGTTCCTCCTCCACGCGGCCTACAGCCCACGCCGAGCAGCCGCTCCTTCTTCACTCTTCCATCTGCACAAATCATTAGCTTTCCCATTTTAAGTTATGGAGACAGCTTTCACTTTGAGCGATGAGAGTGATCAAAGCATGGACTTGGCGTCTGACAGCACTGCAGCAGCCACTGAGCTCACGTCTCTCTCTCTCTCTTTCTCTCTCTCTCTCTCTCTCTCTCTCTCGTTCTGTCTCTAAGAGCACTGCATTCCTAATCATCTGCACTGGCTGTGACAATACAATTTACATATTTATACTTCTCTTTTCCTCTCTTTCTTTTTGACAAGAGATTGTCTGACGCTGTTCTCTCGACGGCAACTTTATTTGTAATTACTTCATCCGAGTGCATACAGAAACAAGTTCTACTCAGTGCTCACCTCCAGATAGAAGGTGTGGTGCATGTTTTAGAAAAGATTTCTAAAAATCAAACTGCGACACTTGTTCAAGCTGTAGGAATGTGCGAGCTATGTTCTGATTGCTTTCCAAAGCAATTAAACTTGAGAGGCGTTTGAAACGCCTCCTTTGTTTTGTGTGGTTAGCGCCTCATCAAGGCTCGTAGGTTCTGCTCTTTGCTTCATATGTGACGAAAAGAAGATGTAGAGGAACATGTGCGTGATGTCGGAGACTCTTTAGGGACCCGCCAAAGATGCTGTGAGTGCTGGAAGTCCTTCACGTCTCCCATTAGCACTCTCTACCGCCGAGTGGCAGTGTCTATGAGTATGTGGCTGTGCCAGAGACGAGGCCATATCAAGCTAATTACTGGCGCTGTGTGTAATTACGCCAGCCTAGCTTTGCGCTGCTAACTGCAGGGGTTGTTGTAGTGCAAAACAGCGCTTTCTTGTTCTCTCCTCCGATCCTCAGCGTCCTCCCTGTCTCAGTCTCCAGTCTTTCCACACAATTTATTCCCTCAGCCGAGGCGTCGACTCGAAAACCTCCCAGTGTAGGGACAATCTGTCATCTCAACATTATCAGCACGGCACACCACCTTCCATATTGTGTTACAAGAGCTTCAGCAAATTGCTATTTTTATGGGACATGATAAAGGAAAAGCTAGCTTATGTTCACATTTTGTATTGTGTGGTTGATGTTTGTGGGCAGAAACAGTTAGCGACTGTTATTTCTGAAAAGTAAGTGTTTGTGTGCCTGTGTGTGTGTGTGTGTGTGTGTGTGTGTGTGTGTGTGTGTGTGAGAGAGAGAGAGATACAATAGAGACTACATGTATAAGTATAAATGAAGATAAACACTGCTGTATTCGGTCAGAATCACAACATGGATTGAGTATCTGTCCACGGAAAAAAGAAATAGACCCTGGATAGGTTGCAATTGTGAATGCAAGTACTTCATAGACCACCATGTACATACACATATATTCGCAAACCTACTCACTACTACCACTTGGATAGGTTACCTCATAGCATAATTTTGGGAGGTGGGTGAAAACCAAAGTACCCAGAGAAAACACACCCAAACACAACAACTACAAACTCAGGGTGCATGTTGAAGTCAGGCTCGAGCCAGTGATACTGGAGATGTGAGACGGCAGTACCACCTGCTGCAGCAATTTTTTTCCCATCTGAAAAACATAAGAAAAAGAATCAATCTGTATTCTATGACTTCAGTTTTATTAAGTTATTTTATTACTATGTATATACTACTATTACTATTACTACTACCACCACTACTCATAATTCACTCACACATTTGCCGAACCGCCTATCTCAGCCAACACTGTGTGAAGGCTGGGTACACCCTGAACAGCTTGCCAGACCATTGCAGGGCCAACAAACACACACACAAACACACACACGCATGCACACACTAATGTGCATATGTTGAACTGTGGGAGGAAACCGGAATACCTGGTGAAAAACCCCCGTTAGCATGGGGAGAACATGCAAACTCCACACAGAAATGTCCAAGTCCAGGATTCGAACCCAGAACCTTCCTGCTGTAGAAGCAGAGGTGCTAACCAGTATGCCACTGTGTTACAATACTACTAATATTCATTCATTCATGTATTCTTTTTCTGAACTGCTTAATCCTAATTAGGGTCACGGAGAGTCTAATATCCATCCCAGCTGACTCTGGGCGAGGGCGGGGTACACCCTGGTCAGCTCGCCAGGCCATCACAGGGCAGAAACATGCTGACAATAACTCAATGGCCTATTCTTGGCCTTCTTGCCCCTCACAGACAGTGAGAGACATGGCTGGCCTTTGATAACCCAGTTAGCTGCACTGGGGGGACATCAGTGACAACTCAGTGATAGTGGGGCTGGAACCCCCGACCTTCGGATCAGTAAGCCAGCATATCAACCACCGCACCACCTCTGCACCCTACTACTTCTACTACTACTAATAATAATAGTTAGATTAAAACCAAGAAAAAGAATACTATTTATTATTATTATCAATATTATTAGTAAAAAATAAATATATTTGTAATGTTTATCCTGTAATAGTGGGTGGCACTCTCACTTCATAACAAGAGAGAGTGTTTCTGTGTTGAGT
This sequence comes from Neosilurus hyrtlii, assembly GCA_028564935.1. Taxonomy (NCBI): domain Eukaryota; kingdom Metazoa; phylum Chordata; class Actinopteri; order Siluriformes; family Plotosidae; genus Neosilurus; species Neosilurus hyrtlii. Next base: position 5,088,231 of record JAOUQZ010000028.1, read on the forward strand.
TTGTATATGCTTGCATGGTTCCCTTAAGGTACATTGGTTTCCTCCAACAGTTCAAAGACATGCACATGAAGCATATTGGCTATTCTAATTGTAAGGCCAGTGGTCTAACCACAAGTGTGCCTCTGCCCACCCAGTAAAATACTGGGAAGGGAACCTACAATTGCCATCCAGGAGGAGTTGAACTCTTACTTGCTTCACACTATGGAAACCAGGATCAGCTCTGACCTGATGAGCCAGTAGGCTCAGGCGTAAAACACCCAGCAGATTTTACCTTACCTTTACTTATTGGAAATTGCCTCTAGGTTTCAATGGGAGTGTGAATGGATGTTTGTTTTAGAGAACAGATTCTGCAGGCGGCTTGACAATCCTCTGAGGTAAAAACATACTCTGCAGCAGGAACAAAGAAAGTGGTGCAAGTGGTGCATCATGGGTGTGAGATGGTAAGAGAATACGTAGTATCAGTTAGAGAAATCTGTTGAATACATGAACAGTCAGCATGATTGCTAATTCAGAAAATATTAAAAATGAAAGGAATAAAAGAAGAAAGCAGTAGAAGAGAGGTATGAGGCAGAGATAGATAGAGAAAGAGAGAGAGAGACTGGCCTTGTTCCGAGTGAGGATATGTAGTCTGCATCTCTCCTTCAATCTCTCTCTCTACGTTGTGCAGCCATGTGCCGGGCTGACAGGCAGCGCAGCCCCAAACTGACAGGCCCTCAAACTGCAGCCCAGCAAGCAAGCATTAATTAAGTCATTGCCGGACTGTAATTTCCTTGAGAAGTAAAAAATTCTCACACAAGAAAAGGTTACAGAGACCTTTTCTGTGTCAAAATTACCATGCGTCATGAATATTAATGCCCTTAATGAAGACAACCTTTGCTTCATCAAGAATGTACTGGAGCAGGTGCCACGCTGATAAACTCACTCGGCTGAATCTCTCTCTCTCTCTCTCTCTCTCTCTCTCTCTCATTTCTGCATCTGCTGAAAATAGACACGGCAAGATCTACTCGTTTAAATCAACGTCTCTCATCAGGTTTCACTAGCCTGAGTGTTTTTATTTATTTTTTCCCCTACTTTTTTTCACTCAGCTTTGCAATGCACTGTTTTGCAGTGACCTCCTTAGAACATGCTGTCTTTTAAAAGTGGGAGCTGTTTGACAAATGGCTGTGATGAGGTCTTCAAATCATCTGACCCTTTTATCTGTTTGGGTTTAGCTTCATGATCTTAACTCTAAAGGGATGTTTCATATCGCTCATAACATGGTTTCTTATTTAGCCCATCCGCTAGCTACGTATAACATGATCACACAATTGTGCGGTGACCCCGGAAAGGACTTTTTATGTGGTGAAAGTAATCATCTCTTGCATGTATCCCAACACATTTCTAGCATTTCAGCCTTTGGTTACTCCAAAAAGTGAAAAGAGAGAAAAATACATTTAAAGATTTATTTTCAATCCTAGTGAACGAGGCACATGCTTCTAAAGGAAGGTAAAAGGTAAAGTCTGTTGGGTTTTTACACCCGAGCCTAGTGGCTCATCAGGCTGGAGCTTGTCCTCGATTTCAGTAGCGTGAATCAGATAGGAGTTCAACTCCTGCTGGATGGGATGCTCGTCCATCGCAGGTTACCTTCCCAGTATTTTTACTGGTACCCATTTATACGGCTGGATAGACAGAGGCACACTTGTGGTTAAGACCTTGCACGGTGGGTGTCTACCAGGGATTCAAACCCATGACCTCTCAATCATGAGCGCAGGACCTAGCCACTACACCACCGGCCCCACTTCTAAAGGAAGCGTTGATGTTTTTTAATATGCAATTGAGAAATACATATAAAAACAGTAAATATGGTGATATACACTATGATGGAAAGCCAGCAATTCATTTGATGATGATAACCATGTCAGTCTCTCAAGTCTAATCATGGGAAGCCTCGTAAATCATGTAAATAGATATCGCATATAAATATCAATCATGCAGTTTGGTAAACTGCAGCGTCGCCATTGTTCATGACCCAACTGATCAGTTTTCACTTTCACATCAGTGTTAAATTAATCAGCAATTAATTTAATGTGCTTTGATCCCTCAGCTATACTTACCTTTTGTTGTAATTAGCATTCAAAAAGTCAAATAAAAAAAGCCATTTGTACAATGTAGCTCTGCAGGTAATTTCACAGCTGGTGTTTAAACGGCTTAAAGGTTTTTACTCACTCTTGAATAGCTTGTGTATTTTATCTTTTTCCATTATTATCAGCACATTTTTGCTGAATACATAGGTTTCCTGGTTAAAACACCCAGCTCACAGGCTTAGTATCTCTTATTCACCTGTTTAACTGGTTTTGGTTTTGTCTGTTTACAATAACCATAACAGTAACAAGACCACATCTAAAGGAACAATATTGCACTGCAACACAGCTTGATAGGAAATGGAAAAGTTTGAGATCAAGTGTTAAAAAAACAGAAGAAGGCATATGATTTCAAGAGAAATAAAAAAAGAAATGGCAATGCTTTCTATTTTCATTGCACCCGGGTCAGGGGTCATTAAAGCTTGAATACAGGAGTAAGCAAGTGGTTTCAGAAAGATATTGTGGCCAATTCCATTTTATTTCTAAGGGATAACACTGTGTTTTATGGTTATGTAATAAGCCTGGTAAGTGAATGGGCTCAGAGCCCAGAAGTCAGGGCTCTGGATTAGTGATCTGGCAGTTGGTGGTTCAAATCTCAGTACTGTAAAGCTCCCACTGTTGGGCTCTTAAGCAAAAACTCAGTCCCTCAGCTGTATAAAAATGATAAATGTAAGTTACTTTGGATAAGTACATCTGACAAATACTGTAAATGTAAAGATTAAATCTGTTAATCTTATGCCCATTTCATTCTAGCACACATTGAAACACCTGATCAAATATGACATTCCTTGAATAATTGAAATGAAAAAGCACATAATGCCATTAAACACAATTAAAAGTCATTGAGTCAGCATGTTTACAACAGCATTTGTTAAACTGTCTCCTGGTTTATTGATCATGATCTTTGCAGGGAGACAGCATGGAAAAGTTATACAGTATATACATAAAAAAAATGCTTTTTTGTTGTTTATTCATTTAATTTGTTGAAGTATATTTATATAAGATGGATTTAGATACAACACATGGAAGAAGCCCTAGTTACAAATAAGTGTTAACAAGGTGACGATGAAATCAAAATGCAAGGACAACAAGACATTCATTCATTCATTCATTTTCTGAACCGCTTAATCCTAATTAGGGTCACGGTGGAGGCTGGTGCCCATCTAATTCGACTCTGGGCGAGGGCAGAGTACACCCTGAACAGCAGGGCAGGCAAAACGACAGGTAATTTAATTTACACAACATGTAATTAAAATTAAACATCCAAGATACAGTAAACAGCAACATACTCAGGATTTACTAAAGATATGCACAAAAAACATGGCAACATATTAGCAGTTTATTAATTTTACTTACTCTCTTTCCGAACCACTTATTCCTAATAGGGTCATAGCGAGGCTGGTCCAGACACCAGCTGATCTCTGCTGACACTGGGCGAAGGCCGGGTACACCCTGAACAGCTCGCCAGATCACCGCAGGGCCAAACACATCCACTCACTCTCATATCCAGGGGCAATTTGAAAGAGCCAATTAGCCTACTGTGTATGTTTTTGGACTGAGGGAGGAAACCGGAGTACCTGGAGGAAACCCACGCAAGCACGGGGAGAGCATGCAAACTCCATACAGCAACGCCTTCTTGCTGCAAGGCAGACGAGCTAAACACTGCGTCAGCATGACACCCAGATGCCAAATTTAAAAAATACATAAATTATTGACCAAACTTTTTTATTAATATTTTTTTTTTAAAGCAGATGACTTTCTAAAGAAAATCTAACTGGATTTAGTTGCATAATTTCCATCTTTGTTTGTTTAGATTTATTTTGTCTATGCATTGTGGTGTAGTGGATAGCACTTCTGCCTCACAACAAGAAGGTCCTGGGTTCGTTACTGGGCTTGGTTCGGGCATTTCTGTGTGTAGTTTTCCCTGTACTTGCATGGATTTTCTTTGTGTACTTCAGTTTCCTCCTACAGTCCAGTCTCTGGGCGAGGGTAGGGTACACCCTGGACACCTCGCCAGGCTATCGCAGGGCAGAAACACGCTGACGACAACCCAATGGCCTAGTCTTTACAAACGACAGCAATGGTTCTTTTACATGCCTCTCACCACAGACAGAGAGAGACATGGCTGGCCTTTGATAACCCAGTTAGCTGCACTGAGGGGACAGCAGTGACAACTCGGTGATAATGGGGCTTGAATCCCCGACCTTCAGATCAGTAATCCAGCACTCTACCACCGGGCCACCACTGCCCGTAAAGCTAAAGCTAAAGCTAATTAAGTTATCTTGGGTAACTGACGCTAATAAGATACAAATAAAAAATTCTTATCAATGTGAAACTTTAGATCTGCCTAAAATTGAACACGGTTGGCTTTATGCTGTTGGCAGATTTGCAAATCAAGCTAATTTAACTAGCAAGAGCATGCACCAGTAACTTCCACTACTTTCTTCAGAGCTTTATTTCGAATTGGAGTATTTTTGTATACATTTAATGAGGGGTAGAATGTATCTGGCAATATAAGATAAAATTACATATGTATTCATATATATCTATATTAATTACAGATATGTATTTCCTTCCATTACTGAGTGTATGTAACACAGTAAACAGGAACAAAGTAAAATTAGACCACATAAATTAGTCCAAGGGCAGAGTCCAAGGAATCATTCGGGTTAATTGTTTGGATTTATCACTTTAATGGATTGTATTTCATTTGTATAGACTTTTACATTTTCAATTCAAATGTTGAATCACCTTGCTGTGCCAGAAATTGCAGCTCCGTTTTCTTTTTGTTTTATTTTTAAAATTTTTTAATTTAATTAAAAAAAATTTTGCACATCATAGAAAAGAAAAATATCAATTTGTTGCTTGATAGCTTTGCTTTGTTGCTAGTTCTCCACCACCATCATCAAAGCACCACATGAAGGAAAATCTTTTGGAAGAATGGTGTTCATCACTCTAGTACAGCTCCACAGACTTGTAGAATCAATGCCAATAAGCACTCAAGCTGTTCTGAAGACTTGTGGTGACTGAACACCTTACTCTGACAGTTGCTCTTTTCCTCCAATTCGTGATCTGTCTGTCTGGACTATATTCTTTTAAAGCCTGATGCAATTCTGGAAAAGAAAAACACTACAATATCCTCCTGATTAATGTTTCTAGAGGTCCATTAATTCAGTCTTCTGGTTAGTGCACTCCTTTACGCGCACACACACACACACACACACACACACACACACACACACACACACACACACACACACACACACACACACACAAATCAGTGCCAGAACAAAGGTGGGAATCAGTTAACAAACGATGCCTTTATTCCAGCGGTGAGTTCAGCAGGAGTCGCTTTTTCTTCTCCGTCTCTCCGGCGAGCCCCAGCCGCGACTTTCATTTGACTCTCAGTGTGTGTCACATTTTAATTAGATAAACGCACGTGCACGACTGGGCTGTTAGTTGGTACACCGACAACCAGAAACAAAGTGGGCACATGCAGGAGAGAGAGAGAAAATGGCATCCTGAGGTATGACACAAATTAACCATGGCATTGAAGTTTTATTTATGGACTTACTCTCCCCTTGAGGCTACACATTAATGTATTGTCATGTAAATGTTTTTGGACTTGCTATGTTTTTAATTTCAAGTTTTCCATCAATAAGAGTGTGTGTGACAGAGATGGTGGCAATAGTGAATAACTCGCTCAGGGTGCTCTGGTTTCCTCCGACAGATCAAAAACATGCATATTAGATTATCTGAAACTTAAACACTAAACTGCCCAGAGGTGTGCACATGAAACCCAGAGGTGTGAAAGGTTGTGTGTCTCTGTATTTACCCTGCTATAAATTGGTATCCTGCCCAGGTGTGTCCTGCCTGTCATTCATTCATTCATTTTCTAAGCCGCTTAATACTAATTAGGGTAGGAGGCTGGTGCCTATCTCAGCCGACTGCGGGCGAAGGCGGGGTACACTCTGAACGACTCGCCAGACCATTGCAGGGCCAACACACACTCACACGACCATTCACACTCACACATAGGGGCAGTTTGGAGCCACAAATCAGCCTTTTGTTCAGTTTTTGGACTGTGGGAGGGAACATAAGTTTCCTCAGGGTACTCTGGTTTGTTCCCACAGTCAAAAAGACATGCACAGTAATCTAATTGGCTGTTCCAAATTGCCCCCAGGTGTGAGTGTAAATGGTTATATGTGTGTTGGCACTGGGACGGTTTGGCGAGCTGCTCAGGGTGTACTCTACCTTTGCACAATGTTGGCTGAAATAAGCTCCAGACTCCCCTTAACCCTAATAGGATTAAGCGGTTTGGGAAATGAGTGATGTGTAATATAAGTTAGAGAAGTCTTTTTATTCCAACAGCAATCAATAACTTATGGGATTTGAAGAAGTTCTGAATAAAAAATCTGTCATCTGTGGCCACTGTGAATCTGTAAAAATGCAGACCAATCCCTGCCTTGCAGTCTGCTGGGAAAGAGCCAATCAAATGCTTCCGTGTCTCCTTGCTTGTGCGTGGCCCTACCGCACACGAACCAGCAGTGAGAGCGGAACTTGTGTATTTGGAGGGGCATGGCTTTGGAAAAATCTTTGACGGCAAGGGAGGGTTCAGCCAGAGTCCTGAAGAGATGCTACTTTCAGATTTTGCGAGCCTTCCAGATTACCGTTAATATTAATATAGCTATATTGTAATATGGACTAATATTAGCTAAAACAGCAACATCCATTTTCTTTTAGTAAATAAATTAACTATATAAATGGTTTTAATTCCACTGATAGTGGTACCACTAGGAATTATCCCTTGCTACAACATAATGCTTTTGTCTTTTACTCTTTCCAACTCTTTCACTTTCTCATCTGTACTCTCAAGTTTCAGCATTCATGCTAAAACCTCTGTCAAAACTACAGTGCTCATAATCTCATAGACTGCTAGCTAGAAAGCTCTACAACTCAATGCAGAGGTCTTGTATTGCTGCGGTACATTCCGGTCCATTGTTTGATACCTTCACCTCACAACTCACAATCCCCTGTTCATGCTTTCTCCTCATGCTTGCACGGGTTTCCTCCAGGTGCTCTGGTGTCCTCCTACAGTCCAAAGACATGCACATTAGGCTAAATGGATATTCTTGATTTCCCCTAGCTGTGAATGTTAGTGTGAATGGTTGTGTGTGTGTGTGTTGGCTCTGCGATGTTCAAGGTGTACCCCGCCTTTGAATGGAGTTGACTGGGCTGGGCTTCAGCCTTCCCGCTACCATAATATAGATTAAAGCGGTTCAGAAAAAAAGTTATTGCTGTTTTTTTATGTTCTAAGAACTAAATCATACTATTATCACTTATACTTAAGAATCATGCCTTTTTCCCATTAATCATTACTGTCACTGTGCTTGCAATGCCCTCGTGCGACATCAGTGCAACAAATAAATGCTTTTTTTTCAACACAGTAAAGCAAATGCTGCACCAATCAGATTTCCTTTAAGTTCTGACCGACATTGACAGATTTATTTTGTAGAAGCTGCGAATTAAAAATAAACCATACAAATATGCATTGAAATCGTGCCTTGAATGACACTGCAGAATGGCCGAACTACGGTAAGCGCACCGTAGTTACGCTTCACTACACACAAACCAAACAAGCGCTGCTCATTGCGAGATATCATATTCTTAAACAAAACCATGTTGCACATGGTTTAGCATGACAAATGCAACACATGCTCGAACGTGAAAGAAAAACACCCACAGGAAATCACAAGCATTGCCAGTCTTTAAAGGCAAATCAGTCCTGTGATAGTGATTTTTTGGCCAGCGTGCAACAGAGTGGGCGTAAGAGCCTGAGATTAAGCTTCATCTTTTTGACTGACCTGAAATCAAACACACATAGACATACACACACACACAAACACACACACACACACAGGTCTGTTTACTGTTCTGGCCCGCTGAACATAGGAGTGAGGGCTCCCAGCACACGGGGGGAGAAAAAAGTGACGTTTGAGGGGCACTTTACAAAACTCAGCCTGAAGAAGATCTTCTGTATCACCTAAAGAGCCTTTGTCAGTCATTGGAAAGCTGTCACCTGCTGGGGAGATACAGCAGGGCTAGTGGATGACAGGCTGGAATTAATGAGAAGAGTATGACAGCAGCCAAAGCTGAATAAAGAGTGAGAGAGAAAGGAGGGATGGGAGGGAGTCTGGAACGTTCTGGGCAGAAAAGTCTTTGTTTCTCATAAAGGAAGAAGCCGAGAGGGGTCGGCACCTTGCTGGAGCTGTGTCACACCAATGGACATGGAAGGAGGTGAAGAATTGATAGTCACAGTTAAACTGAAGGAGTAATGGACCAAGGTGTTGCTTTTGTAACAGTATAAATTGTGCTCTTAATGGGTAGTGCTATTTCAATGGATATGACACTTAGGTAGAAAATTTGACATTCAAATCCAAGGACTGCCAGAGATTTATGAACGGGTCATTGATCAAGTCCCTCGACAACTTGGACACTTTGGGTAAAAGAGTCTACCAAGTGTAAAGTAAAACAGTGTCTCCTATTATCAGGGCATCTTTTTTTCACGATGTACACTGGTGTAGTGGTTAGCACATCCAGCTCACAGCAAGAAGGTCCGGGGTTCGATTCCTGGTCTCAGAAATTTCATATATGGAGTTTGCAGGTTCTTCCTGTGATTGTGTGGATTTCCTCCACAATTTAAAGACATGTGTATACATTAGGTTAACTGGCTGTTCCAGACTGCCCCCCAGATGTGAGTGCGAGTGTAAATGGTTGTGTATGTGTTGCACAGTAATGGTCTGGAGAGCAGGGTGTACCCTGTCTTTGCACAGTGATGGTGGAGATAGGCACCAGCCTCCCCGTGACTCTAGCAGCAATAAAGTGTACTTGTGGTGAATTAGTGTTACTAGCTATTTAAACGATCACATCAGCGGTTCCTTCTGGTGACATCAGCCCATGCCTGATGTCAAAGTGCACACGAGTGTTGCGACTCTAGGCATGCTCAGAGACATGTTGCCTTTCTGAGTGTTCTAGCCTGGTTTGTTGGATTGGCTGGGCTACGTCATTGACCCGTGCATCATAACACAGTATTGAACAGTGCTGAGCTGCACAAATGACAAGCACAGAAATCGCGGAAAACATTTATTTTGTGTTTCTAAACCAACCAACGACAGGAAAGCTGAGTTGGCAAAACGTTAGCTGCATAAGCCATTTTGCATTTACCGTCACACTCACCTCTGGCAGCATTTTCATCCTTACTATAATATAATATCTCACTGTCTCCACAAGTGACGTCAACCCCACCCGATGTGTTGATGTCACTTCCAGGGAAAAACTGCTAACCCCCCAATTCAGCCCCTGCTAGGAACCCATGAGATAAACTGACCAGTTTTGTGCTTTTGATTGTCATTTATGTTAAAATTAGTGTCTGTATCGCTTAAACACATCACATATGCACTAATTATGCTGTAAAGATGACCAGAACTTCTACACCATATGCTGCTTGGCAAATGGGTGGGTAAGTGAGTGCGTATGTAAGTAGAAATACAGGGAGTGGGTGGCACAGTGACTAGACACAGTAACTAGAACTTCCGACTTACAGCATGAAGGTACCCTGGCATTTTTGTGTGGAGTTTGCATGAACTCACAATGCTTTAGTGGCTTTCTTTCAAGTGTTTCCTCCTACATTCCAAAGACATGCACATTAGGCTAAGTGGATATTCTCAATTGCTACTCTGGGTAAATGTGAATGATTTACTGCTGGCCCTGCAATGGACTGGCAAGTTGTTTAGGTTTTCAGGGCCTTCACTTGGAAGAGGCTGAGATTGACTCCAGCCTCCCTGCAACCCTAACAGAGGATAAAATAATTCGGAAAATAAATAAAATTCAAGAGATTTGTATGTTAGTTTAATCACGATTTTAAATCATTCAGGTCATATCAAATGTCATGACACTGGATGTGCGTTACCTTTGAAGTCGTATTGGAATTCAGCTTAGAGAGAGATTTATGAGATTTCTTGAATGATCAGAAATTCATCCAGCTGTTGCTCAGAATTTCTCTTATATTACTATCTACACTAAATACATATAGGAAATCATATTAAAATATTAAATGTTAAAGGATGCATTTTGTTGAAGCAAAGGATACTGCTGGTTCCCGACATCTCTACAGTCTGTCCTTACTGTCTTTCTGGATTTTTCCATGCTCTCCCTGCAGACATGTGGGTTTCCTTCCTTCCGTTTACCATCTTTCAAAAATGCTCCTTAAGGTATATTGCTACTCACTGTAAATTTGTGTGTGCATGGTGCCCCTGTGATAAACTGGTGTCTCTTTACGGGTTGATACCCACCTCAAGGCCAGTGATGCATCATGACTCTGACTAACATAAAGTACTTATATGGTAGCATGTACGCATTCTTAAAGTAACGGTTTTGGAAATGGAAATGAATTTTGGGTAAATTTAAACTGAATGTCTGAAAGACTCAAAGCATATTTTTGCAAAGCGTTTTTTGTTGACAGACACAGTTGCCATATGTCATGTTAAACATCTTATTGCAGCTTATTTAATTAGATTAATTCATAACTTTTAGCTAGCATCAGATACATAGCCAACTAGCCAGCGAGCTAGCATTCCTTTTATAAGTATGCTCATTTAAAAGGACAAGGTGCAGACCTATAGACTGAATAATACATGTTAGAATGAACAACTAAAAATATGCATTAAAATGCAGTGTGCTCCCGAGTGGTGCAACAGGAAAGTGTTCACATTCTCCAGCATGACAGCTAACAATATGGGAGTGGGACTGTGAAGGCAAACACCTGCTTTCCTTTAAGATGCATAAAGCAGCCACATCTCACATTTCAATCCGCTACATCACAGGGTAGCTGAAAATGTTTGGGGGAGACACTAACTGCTCAGTTCCTGAACAGTAGCCCATCCATTCATGGTTAGTGATCCAAACCAGCAGTGAAAAGGAAGGTCAATCAATCACAGAGATAGAGACATTACCAATCATGGGAATGTTGAAAAGGGTAAATAGCACTTTATTCCTGTGATGTAGCATGAGATAAAAAAGATTAGGTGGATGGGCTCACATGTTTTGGAGGGAGCACTTGCTAGATCTTGTTGTCCCAGATTAGTAGCTATGATATGGTGAATTAGCTAGTGAATTGTTCATTCATTCACCGCTTAATCCTAATTTGGGTAGCAGGAAGGCTACGCAACCATCTCAGCCGACTTTGGGTGAAGGTGGGGTACCCCCTGAACAGCTCACCAAGCCATCGTAGGGCCAACACACATATAACCATTCACACTGAATCTCTCACACTTAGGGCAATTTGGAACCTGCAGTCAGCATACTGTGCATGTTTTTGGACTATGGGAGGAAACCTGTGTACCACAAGAAAAGCCACGCAAGGATGGGAAACTCCACACAAAAATGCCCAGAGCCCGAGAATCGAACCCAGGACTTTCTTGCTGTAATCTTAAGTTAATTGAGATAAAATGGGGTTTAAAACCCTAAACTTATGTTACTTATGTTACTTAACTTGTATATTACCAAACTATTAAATGAACCGAAGTATCATACATTCAGTCAAGGGGCTGTCATCTGCCAAGGTCGAAAGGCCTGATTCGCCATATCTTGCAAAAGCCGAATTCTATAATTATTTTATTATTAATTCATTTTCAAAGTAGACAGTCATGTTGCTATGTTGTGCATGGAATTATCTGATGGCAACAATGCAATAATTTGGCTACCCATTAGCAATGATGCACTACCAAGAATTATTTGATGGCTTTCCACCAAAAGAGAACATGTCTTGAAAGAATAATAAATCTCCTAATCCATTAAAGTTACACTAAATCCAAATTGCTGATGTTGACATGTCTGTTGCCCAGGTGCTGAGGTTCCAAGGTGTGCTCAGCATACACCTGAGGGCCGATGATGGAAACTTGTAGCTCACAACAGGCACTAGCCTGCTGTGTAAATAAGTCCAAATCGCAAATCATGTTTCAACACTTACAAGAGCATGTCCATTTACAAAGCTATCAGTGAACCAAGCAATAATAATAAAAATATCGTGTGTGTCTGTTGTAACAATTTGTGTAATATGGAGAGAAACACACCTCTCCATTGCCATAAATGAGTTCTGTCAATGTTTGCGCATCTCAATTAAGTAAAGGGGGAACAATAGGCAGCCGAGCTTGGGGGCTGTCACGGACAGTTTGTGCGTGACACGTCAGAGTGAGCCTGTGAGCTATATGACATCTTGTCTTCCTTTTTCTCTCTCCTTTTCTAATTCACATCTTTAAGCTTCTTATTTCCACATTAAGGCTATTCATGCTGGTCTGCATTAATGACGTGCACAGTGCAGTGAGAGTAAATATGAATGCCTTGTTTTCCTGACACAGCCATGATTTTATATATTCTTTAGATATAAGTGCATCATGAACTTGAATTTCAGTTTTTTTTTTGTAAATCTTCTGGAAACAGATGCTGTCATCACAGTGTCATAGAGCACTAGAGAAACAGCTGCATGTCCACTTAACCTTGAACAGGACACAGAGCTAAAAAAGATACTCTCAGGTGCATCAAAGGGGAAGGAAATCGTGATAAAACACTTTTTTTTGTTTCCATCATGTGCTGAGATTTGCTAAATTAGGTCTCGTTAGACTAATTAAAATACCTGGGGGATGGAGGATTAAACAAGCTAGTAAGAGAGAATAAGGGAGGGAAAGGAGGAGGAGGAGGATAAGGAGCAAGAAGGGATGAAAAAAGAAAGGAGATAAAGATAAATGGTGCATCAGAAAGCAATTATCACAGGAAGCTGGATAAAAATGGTTTCACATTTTCACACACAAAGAGAATGCGAGGCAGCGTTCGCTGATTACACCTTCAATCTTCCCTTGCGCTCGTTAACTCAAATGAACAGGAGACATTCCTTCCCTAGCCACATTGTTTATCCAACAACATATTTCCAGTCTATCTCTAATCCACTGTCCAGCAATATTAACACGCTGATATCTGACAAGATCCAGCAAGATGCCTGTTGTAGGAAGTGTTTATTTGATAAACAGTACAGCTCTAGTAGAGCAATAAGAGCAGCACACTTTCAGAAAAAGGGTGGAACTAGCTTCTGTGGGAAATCTGTCATTGTAGGATTCAAGTACATACAGAGATCCTTCCATCAGAAGCACAAACCTCTGCAACATTATATCTTCATGACTAAAAGGGTTTATTGTTATACTGATGGGATTTTTTGTACAATAAGATTCCTAGTTTGCAGGCACTTGTGGGTGCGGGAGTTTTAGAGCAATACAACAAATAATAATTATAATCATAATCATATAAAAATACATAAAATCTGAAGAAAAGAGTATGGGAATGTAACACTCACTCACTCATTTGATAAACTGCTTGATTCTCTGTTAGGGTCACAGGGAGGCTGGAGCCTATTCCAGCCAACACTGGGCGAAGACTTGGTACACCCTGAACAGTTTGCCAGACCATCACAGAGCAACACACTCACTTACATCCACACCTATGGACAATCTGGAACAGCCAATTAACCTGATGTGCATGTCTGCAGGAAGTACTGGGGTACACAGAGGAAACATGCAGGCAAACAACTGAGAACATGCAAACTCCACACAGAAACACCCAAGCCGGGAACTTGAACCCAGGAGCTTCCCCCTGGAAGGCGGACATGCTAACGCAATATTACAGAAGTACACGTGGGCAGACATGTCTCAGTTTCCCTCACCTTCAGCACTGGAGCCCCTCAGGGTTGTGTCCTGAGCCCAATGCTGCACTTAATGTACACTTATGACTATGTGGCTCCTACTCCACCATCAATGTCAAGTTTGCTGATGTCATTGTTATAGTGGGCCTGATTTCTTATAAGAATGAAAACACTTAGCTGGAGGAGAATTAGTGCCAGGAGAGCAATGTCCTCCTGAACATCAGTGAGACAAGTGAGTTGACAGTGGACTTCAGCTCAGTGCAGGAAAGTAGCTACTACCCCCTTAAAATCAACAGGGCCCCAGTGGAGAGAGCAGACCATTTGCCGTACCTTGGTGTTCACATAAGACAGTACCTGTTATGATCCTGATACATTAATAACCTGGTGAAGAAGAGCTGTCAGTGACTCGAACACCTTAAATGTTTATGGGACTTTAAACTGCTCTATAAAGTGCTTGTACACCTGCATCATTGGGAGTATCCTGACAGAAAGCATCACAGCTTGGTTTGGGAACAGCACCAAGCAGGATAGGTGCTGCAATCAGCTGAGCGTACCTAACCTGCAGACTTGTTTGTTTGGACTTGTTTGCACAACACTCACACCCCTACATTTCTGGTAATATACCCGCATTGCCATCATATACTGTATGTTGGGAAATTTCACTATAGCTACCTCAGCATTATACTGCACATATAACTGTGTACATATCTGCACTTTTATTTTAAATATAGTCACACTGTTGCTGCCTACTAGATTTTATATAATTTATAACATTTTTTTTCCCTTTCTAGCTGTATACAATTAATTTATTATATTTATACAAAAATTTCAAAGCACATCACAGTGTATATTTTTGTCTGTAAGACAAATAAAAGTAAGATTTTCAGTAGATCACTGCAATAGTAACATTTTCTTGAGAACTTTCATGTATAAATATTAACTGTTATAAAAAAAAAAAAAACTCTAAGTGGTGGCTTGTCACAATATTTAATAGCTAAAGCTGAAAATAATCAGAATACTTTATTTATCCCAGGGGAAATATTAACTTTCATACATATCAGTTATGCCCTGCAGTGGCCTAGCAAGCTGTCCAGGGTGTATGTGCCACTGCACAGAGTCGGCTGAGGTGGGCACCAGCCTCTCTGTGATCCTAATTAGGATTAATCGGTTCAGAAAATGAACATATTAGTTATTGCAATTATTATGGAGCTATTATGGTGTAAATTTGTAGTGCGGTGTCTCATCATGGTGTCCAAGCCAACTATTTTTCCCCAACAGTGGATACACTAAACAGAAAATCTGTGCAGTCTTTTAGCTCTTTCAGTCAAACCACACAATACTTTTGTATCGTCACTGCCAGTCACCAAGGTTTCATCCTCAGCTTGGGTGGTTGTGCATTTCACAACAAAGTGATGTGATTAAGTGCTCTGAAATTACTTAATCACGTCATGCTTAATGTACAAAAACAGCTAGGTCTAATGTAATTTCATTTATTTAGGAGTTAACTGATGAGATGATTTACATTAAATAAATTAATTATGCTTTTTTTCTCACAATGTAAGCAGTCTGAATCTTCAGTCTGGGCTAGAAAAAAATCAGCTGCCACGTTCACTTACTTCCATTCTGTGTATTTTATACTTGCAACCAGGGGTGGCACTGTTTTTCTTGAATCCAGTCACCAGTAAATAGGATGAGGGATGTTAAAAGTTTAGTATTATTTGTACATGTATTATAAATTTGTTGAAAGAGAGGGTTTAACTTGATTACTTTATTAAATAGTGATATTATTTAGGATTATAAATGATTAAATGATTGCATATAAGATGCTAAAATCTATAGCATCCATAATTTTTCTCTAATATGTTTGAGCGTAAGCTGACTTTTTTTTCATCGTCATTTGGTTTTCTTTTCATTAGCCTCAATCTCCCATAGTCGTATTTTGTTGTACACAACTTTTTTTTCACAGTCATTATTTTTAGTAGCACTACCAACTACAAAATAAATACAATGAAATAAATTATTTTATCAGTAACAAATAAGGACAATAAAAAGTCTTTAATTAATAGATGGTTAGCACGTCTGCCTCAGAGCACAATGGTCCTGGGTACAATTTCCAGTCTTGGGAGTTCCTGAGTAAAGTTTGCATGGTGCTTGCATGGGTTTCCTCCGGGCACTCTGGTTTTCTTCCACAGTCCGAAGACATGCACATTAGGCTAACTGGCTGTTCCAAATTGCCCCGAGGTGTGAGTGTGGGTGTGAATAGTTGCGTGTGTGCTGCCCTGTGATGGTCTGGCAAGCTGTTCTGGGTGTACCCTGCCCAGTGTTGACCCTAGTAGGAGTAAAAGGATCAGTAAATGAGTGAGATGAGTGATGAGTAATTAACAGATACAACATATAATAGCCAAAACATCTAATAAATAAAATGGTGTACAAAAAATATAAATAAAAGAAATAAAAGAAACTGAAAAAGCATTTATTGTAAGCTGGATATTTCTATCATTATGAAATCTATTAGTGAAATATAATTTTATGCCATTACGGAAATGTCAGTGTGTAAAGCACACCTAATCATACTTCCTAATAATGTATTCATTTTAAATCTGGCGTAAATTTTTTCAATTACACCGCTGTTGCCCAGGTTACCGTGGAAATAACAACGTTGCTGTTGTAATCACAAAACTACTGCTTCCTATTTAAAAGAGCTACAGTATATTACCTGACATTTTCTGTTTATTTGTATCCAGAATTTCTTATTTGTATAATGAATTAAATAAGACTTTGTCACAAGGCATCTTTACAGAAATCTGGATGTAGATCAAACCAAAGGCAACAATTACAGGAAAATCTGTGACATGATGTGAGGAGGAAACCTTGAGAGGAACCAAAGTTGAAAGAACCTCATCTCATCCTCTTCTGGGTGACACCGACAGTTGGATTATAAACCATTACAGAATCCAGAGTGAAGACAAACAGTACTGAGTGTGTTTACAGGATGTTCAGTATGGGCTGATTGTGACTAAGTGTACCGGATAGTTGTTTTGGTTAGAGCAGCAATTCTTATGGTGAGTTCCATTTTTCCTGGGAAGTCTGGATTTTCAATCAATTGAAGCTCCCACCACACACACACACACACACACACACACACACACACACACACACAGACCCAGGGATGACTGGGAACAGCCAATTAGCCTAATGTGCATGTCTTTGGACTGTGGTAGTAAAGTGGAGTACCCGAAGGAAATACACACACACACACACACACACACACACACACACACACGGAGAGAACATGCAGAGTCCACACAGAAACGCCTGAGCCTGGGACTCGAACCTAGGACCTTTTTTTCTGTGAGGCTGACATGCTAACCACTAAGCCATGGTACCCTTATTTAAATCAGCTGATAAATTCTAGTCTGTTGAAAAGGATGTTTACTCACTATTAAATCTGACCCTCTGCTCTTTTGATGTTCTGGGTGAAGCTGAAAGAGAAATCATTCCTCCACTGTAGACTAACCCATTTGTTTTTATTTTGTTTGTTTGGGGTTTTTTTTATTTCTTTTAATTATTTAATCACAGGCGGTATGGTGGTATAGTGGTTAGCACGTCCGAAACACACAATTTCTGCGTGGAGTTTGAATGTTCTCCTCGTGCTTGTGTGGGCTTCCTCCGGGTACTATGGTTTCCTTTCATAGTCCAAAAACATGCACACTAGGCTAATTGATGCTTCCAAATTGCTTCTTGGTGTGAGTGTGAATGGGCAGTTTATCGTATGACTTCAGCTAGTTTGGATCATCAGAGCTCTTAGCATGCTAGCCAATATGTTAGAAATCAGGAATGAAATTGGTGTTTTCCAACATTTTCAGTTTTCTTGGTTAATGAGGCATTAATTCACCTTCTGAAGCTTTTTTTTTTTGTGAATCTTATCAAGTAAATTTAGGAGATTTTCTTCATCCTACATGTAGTGGTAGAACACGAGAGTGCATGAGAGGTAGAGTGATAGCACAGTTTTGGTTAAAAGAACATCAAAATGAAGGAGGGGAGCAATTGAAGAAGGCAATTTGAGTGTATGAGAAGACAGAAGAGCTTCTTCCTTTTGTCCCCGTGGCCCGGCTTTAGCCTGTAGATGACCCCTCATTACACCCTCTTTCTCCTCCATTTACTATCCTTCTTTCCACATGTTACCATGGAGAAGATGAGCTAGCCTTCCACATCTCTCCCTCTCTCTCTCCCTCTCTCCCTCTCTCTCTCTCTCTCTCTGTGTTCTAACTACAGAGGCAGGGCTGATTAGATACCTTGCCTTAGGCGGCCCGGTCATATTGGTAAGAAATCGATGCCCTCTGACACCACCATGCTGGTGTAGCATCAGGTCGCTGCTTTTCATCTCCCTCCTGCTCTCAGCTCAGCATCGCCAGGCGAGGACCTAAAATATATAACCAGGGAGATCACATAAAGCAAGAGTTATTATGTAACCGATAAGGAGAGCGCTTGAAAAGTTCACCATGCATGAAAAAAATTAATATGCACTCCCGCCCCTTTTATGGGTTCATAAAAATTATACTGTTGTCCCTAAATTTTTTAATAAAGTGACGGAACATTTATTAAGCCTGGCATATGTTAATAATATCTTCTATGAAGAGAAGAGTCTTAAAACGCTGGAGAAGGTTGTTTCCGGGGCAGCCGTAGCACCACATCGCAAAGGTCAATAATATTTTTATAATGCTCTTCTAATGGGTCTGATTTTCCAATGGGAGGAGTGTTAAATCTGACTCTAAAGAGAGGACAGAGATAAAAAATGAGGGAGAAGAGAGGAAAGAAAGGAGGGAGGGGTGTGGAAGGAGAGTGACCCAGATGGAATGCAGGTGAGCACCTTTAATACACATGTTCATACATAAATACACCCCACACACACACACACACACACAGCCATCCTTACCACCACATAAAAGGAGTGACACTCACAGACACCGTTAACACTATACACCATACCCCACCCCACCACCCCCGACAAACACACACCCACACACACACACACACACACACGCACACACGCGTGCGGCACCCTTGGTGCCACATAAACATACTGATACGCAAAGACACATTTAACATCTCTCTCTCTCTTTCTCTCTCTCTCTCTCAAACACACACACACACACACACACACACACACACCCTTTGCACTACAGTCCAGGATCTCTATCTCTCTCTCTCTCTCTCTCTGTCTCTCTCTCTTTTTCTGTGGGTGTGTGTGTGTGAGTGTGAGTGTGTGTGTGTGTGTGTGTGTGTGTGTGTGTGTGTGTGTTGGTCAGATGAGGCTTTGGCTGAATAAAAGCTTGTTGCCTCTCCTCTGGGACTTTAAACCCGCTCACTGTAATTGTTGCTGCATGACTCAATAAGCTGTAAGAGCGCATAAGAGCACACGGTGTAAGACCATCTGAATAAAGACCCTGTGTGGCCCCACAGTCAATGAATCTATCTATCTATCTATCTATCTATCTATCTATCTATCTATCTATCTATCTATCTATCTATCTGTCTGTCT
>JAOUQZ010000028.1:5142917-5161605 GCA_028564935.1 Neosilurus hyrtlii
AAATGGGAATTTACCCTGGATAGGACCCAAGTCTATCATAGGACACTGAGCACACACACACACACACACACACACACACACACACACACACACACACACACACACGTGAAATACAGTCCCATCTGACACAGCCAGTGGATGGATGCTGATGGAAATAAGTGTGTGATAAGCCTGCTGCTAACACGCCCAGGTGTTAGCACAATATATCGCTTGTTAATCGTGATCGCAGTATTGATTTCACTATCGCCAAGGTTACAGATACGCTTCTGTAAAGTGTTTAAATAAGTAAATAAATAAATAAATACAAAAAAATGTAAACACATTTGAAAATGTAACCTCATTCTATCATTTTATTAAACCACAGCGCTGCTGAATGCTCAAATCTGATTGGTCGGAAGTTGTGTATTCTGCAAATTATAGGTTTATATCAGTTTATATTGACTTAGACAGTAATGGCTTACACAGAGACGAGTACAGCAGATACTCCAATAATTCACGCTGAATAATAAACAAATTTAAAAGTGTATCATTTAACAAAGAAACATGCCTTACTGTTATGATAAAGTTTAAAGCCATCTTCCCATCCCAATATCAATCGAATATCAACACCTTGTTTTATTCAACGGTTATAAATAGTAATAATTAATATGGAAGTGTTTATAGAACATGATGAGATGGTTATCATCGCTGCTGTCACATGACATCTGAGTTGCAAATTCTGGGAATTTTTCAAAGTTGCGAACTTTCAATGGAAATTAATGAGAATATATAAGAAGTGATAGAAATGCACCTAATTGCAGGTTTGAAAATTTGAAATGGAGATTTGCCCATTTGCAGCTTAGCTTATAACTGGATACTTCAGTTTAGAAACCGTCTTGCAGCATAATATGTGTTAAAATTACCAGGTTTGATGCAAATGCAGTTGAATTTATACCCTGCACAGTGCATTAATAAATAAACATAAATAAATCGTTCATTCATTCATTTTTTAGGCCGCTTAATCCTAATTAGGGTCGCAGGGAGGCTGGCGCCTATCTCAGCCGACTCTGGGCGAAGGTACACCCTGAACAGCTTGCCAGACCATTACAGGACCAACATACATACAACCATTCACACTCACTCTCACACCAATCGGGTGATTTGGAACAGGCAGTTAGGCTACTGTGCATGTTTTTGAACTGTGGGAGAAAACCAGAGTACCCAGAGGAAACCCACCATTCTTTAAGTGAGCCGGACATGCTGACCACTGCACCATTGTAAACAATTCAATCAAGTTAAAAAATAGAATTTTGCAATACGTTTATATTTAAGTTTATATGAATTACCGCAAATTTCCAGATACTACCCGTAAATTCCTACATGTTTCCATTTAATTAATAACTAATTTCCCCTGGAAGTTCCCATTTCCAGCTTGGAATATTTCTAAACTTTCCAAAGATTCCATGAAAAGTTTCTGGAATGTTTCCACAATTTACTGCAAATATTCCACTCATTGCGATGGCCTGGTGAGGTGTCCAGGGTGTACCCCGCCCTCGCCCAGAGTCAGCTGAGATGGATGCCTGCCTCCCTGCAACCCTAATTAGGATTAAGCTTAGGACTGAATGAATGAATGAATGAATGATGGATTTTCCACCCCTTTGCATACAGCCCTACTTGGGCCTCTTCTTAGAGGACACACGAAAGCATTTTATATTTCAACGTTGATGTTCATTTAAAATGAACTCAGGAACAAATCCACTCCAGTACAGTTTTTGTGTGTGTATATGTGGATCCTCAAGTATTTTGTGTGTTAATATTTAATAGTACTCTATTATATTGTCAGTGTGAAGAATAAAGCAGTAAGCAGTGTGATACTGGCTGGAAGAAGACCATCTGTGCTTTTTTGGTACAAAGAAGCCATGCATATTGTGCTGGAAGGCGAAGCTTATGACAAACTGCCCACAGACACCTGTTTAAACACTGGAAGTGTTCACTGAAGACCATTATGCTTGCAGGGAGGGGGGACCTAAAGTACTATTTTCTTCGGCTTGATCTTTATTTACATATACAGACGGTAGATATGCAAGTTCATGTATGTCACACTTGAATTTCTCAAATTTGATTGGTCAGAAGGTGCTTCTCCCTTGCTATGTTTTATTCCTGTATCGCTATTTTACACTACATGATTTTGCCTCATACCTACATATACATACCAGTTCCATTTACTTTCCATAGGGGCTTTTACTGTTCATAAAGAACCTTTTCATATAAAATGAACCCATAGCTGTGTCTCTGACTTAAATAAGCCGAACTGCTTACTCCTACTAGAGTTGCAGGTAAACAACAGACCTCAGCCAACTGGGTGAAGGCAGGGTTCACCCTGAACAGCTAACCAGTCCATCACAGGGCCAATACATACATCGATGGGAAATCTGGAACAGTCAGGTAGCTTAAAGTGCGTCTTTGGACTGTGGGAGGAATCTGGAGAACCCAGAGGAGACCCACGCAAGAACTCAGTAAAGCCCTCTCTGAGCACAGAACTTGACCCCAGGACCTGCTTGCTGTGAGCCGGACGTGCTGACCACTACGCCACTATGGCGCCCGACTTTCAACATATTAATATAAATTGGTGTATCGATTTGACTAACATTTATGCCAATGGCATGATTTATCAAAGCAGCTACAGAAAACACAGGAGCCTCTGACTGAGACGGTCAGAATGATCATAGAATCAAGAAAACGGATTTCTTTAGCGAGTTATTTCATTTGCATTATTCAGTGCTCTGAAATAGGAGTATTGAGATGACGAACAAACATATTATTAAGGTTTATTCAGCTCAGTTTATTTAGAATTCATAAAGGTTTTCCCAATCACATATGGAGTTTCGCACTACACAGACTACAACATCTGTATTTCTGAATAACATCTGACATGATTGATGTAGGGTAGCACGGTGGCGTAGTGGTTAGCCCCTCCATCTCACAACAAGAAGGCCCTGGGTTCGCGTCCCGGGCTCGGCGGGTGCATTTCTGTGTAGGGTTTGTATGTTCTTACCATGTTTGTATGGGTTTCCTCTTGGTACTCCTCCCACAATCCAATGACATGCACTTTGAACAGAAGTTGAACTTTGAATAGGTGTATGTGTGTTTTGGCGCTGTAATGGTCTTGCGAGCTGTTTTGTGGTGTACCCTGCCTTCGTCCAGTGTCGGCTGAGGGTTCCTCCCTGTGACCCTAATAGGAATAAACAGTTTGGCGAGTGAAAAATTGCCCCTAGGTGTGAGTGTAAAGTTTGTGTGTGTGTGTCTATGTGGTGTGCTGTTCAGCGTGTACCTCCACCTTCACCCAGAGTTGGCTGAGATAGACTTCAGCCTCACCATGGAATGCACCAAATGCATTGAATGAATGATTGACAGGCAAGTGCATCCACCTTTTTGTCCTGCTTGTTTGGATACTGGTGGTATTTTCGACTTTGTGGTGAATAGAGTGTTTTTTTTGGGGGTAGATTTGGTACAAGAAGAATTTAGTTATATGCATTTGAGTTGAATGCTTTAAACAATAATCATCCTATTATTGTGAGGTCACATGGATGACTACAGATCAGTTGAATTTGATTCAGCAGAAAGAGCCAGTACAATGATTCACAGTTCATAAACCCTAATAATATTTTAGGGACCTGTTGGTTCTGGCTGTTAATGCCAAGCCTGATTGTGATTAACATGCATGGATAAAACATTTCTTCATCTCCTCCTGTACTGCACCATGTTCGTCATTTCTCTAAACCTCAGCAACATAAAACAGTGAAGCAGACAAACCACCGCTGTTAACACCCCCCCCCCTCCTCTCTGTAAGCCCATAATGCATTGCTCAGTATCGGCCACATAAAGACTGCTCTCGCCTTTTATGAGCCAACTTGAAGCACGTCTTAAAATGGTTGCGCGAAAACGCCTTGACTTCCAGCGTTTCTGTCGTGACACTTTCATTGGCTGTTTTTTTGTGGAGTGTTTAGGGCTGAATCTGCAGTCCATCACTCTTTAAGCTGGTGAAAGAGGACTCTGTCACCCCCCTCCCATCTTTTATTAGTGCACCGATAAAGACCAGGGTACACGGAGTAGGACAATAGCGAGGTAGTGTTCGGGGTAGCTGTAATTTTCAGCCAGTGGGGAGAACTTGTATGTAACTGATTGCAGGCCAAGAAGTAATGAATATCATTTTTTGGCCACCAGTTTTATAGCGCTGATAAGGCAGCCGAAAATGGATACGGCCGACGAGAGTCGTTTTGCTTTGAGGTGGACACAACACGATGACTATTACACTTAGGGTAGTTTCACAGTCAGGGTGCTGTTTATCCCATGTACATTAAACAATTAATTTAAGAATAGAAATGAATATTAAATTAAGAAAGAAATTAAAAATCTCTATATTTAACCATCCAAGTAAAAGAAATTGATATTTTAGCAATTAGAAAAATAAACCCTCAAAACTATTAACCATGCTAATAATATCAAGAAAATTATTCAGTCACTCACTCATTTTCTAAACAGCTTAATCTTGTTAAGGTTGCAGGAAGGCTGGAGCCTATCCTAGCCAACGCTGGGGGAAGGCGTGGTTCATCATGAACAGCTCGCCATACCGTCGCAAGACACACACACACACACACACACACACACACACACACACACACACACACACACACACACACACACACAAACCATCCACACTCACACCTAGGGGACTAGGTGACCAGTCTAATTCACATATCTTTGGACTGTGTGGGGAGAAACCAGAGTACCTAGAGGAAACGCATGCAAGCACGGGGTGAGCATTCAAACATAAACATCCTCGATGAGCCCTGGGACACGAACCGAGGACCTTCTTGCTATGAGGCAGACATGCTAACCACTACGCCTTTGTTCCACCACAAAGAAAATCATAAAATTAGCAATGGTTTAATTTATAATTTACTTTTAGTGCATAATTATTAATGTGTGTTTAGGGCAACCATGTCACACAGTAGCGCAATAACTGAGAAAAGGAAATAAGGAAAAGAAATTAATTCTTTTGAACTTCTCATGCTTATCAGGAATTTCAGTTGATGCAACTTCCTGGTTTGAAACTTTCCAAATATTTCATAGCTGTCATGATGTTCAAGTAGCACGGCTAATGGAACGTCATTAAAGTAAAATGTTTATTTTTCATAAAGTATGGAATGGTTTTTCATAATCTAGGAAGTTATGTTTATTTATTTATTTATTATTTCTACCCATAAATTCTTAACCAATATGATTAGTGTACGACTATAAATAAAATAATTCAGGTCGTGTTTGGTTTCGCATTGGTACTTCATTCTGGTTTCGCCTGCGCAATAGATGCAATAGATGAAAGTCTGTTCAGTGTGTAACCCCACCTGCTGAACTCGTACAAGCAGTTATGTGACACATAAATCTGTAATACACTATTGAAAAGTGTGGACATATAACTGATCTCAATTCATGTTTCTAGTTAAATTCTGTAGCTAATCGCTGATCCAATGAGCTTTCATTTATGTTAAATCATGCTAAAATGATTGACTAAGTAATGCGGAAAGAAAAGGAGCTAAGTGCACACTTGCTCACTTGCCGAACCCCTTAATACTACTACTAGGGTTGTGGGGAGGCTGGAGCCTATCTCACCCCACACTGGGCGAGGGCGGGGTACACCCTGAAAAGATTTCCAGATCATCGCAGGGCAGCACAAACAACCATTCACACCCACACCTAGGGGCAATATGGAACAGTCACTTAGTCTAAAGTGCATGTCTTTGGACAGTGGGAGGAAACTGGAGTACTAGGGGGAAACCCACACAAGCATGGAAAGAACATGCAAACTCCGCACAGAAACACCTGAGCTGAGATTCGAACCCAGGACTTTCTTGATGTGAGGCGGACGTGCTAACCACTGCGTCACTGTCCCACCAGAACTAATTACTGATGATTATATTTCAAAGTAAAGTGTAGTTATCGAGGGCTGTGGCAGACAAAGTGTTTGTTAAGTGATTAAAAACATGTTTTATCTTTATGTATGTATTTCTAAATATAATATCAGTACAACACAGATGGCACCTCGATTTAAGAATCCCCATGAACACCCTCTCTTTAACAGCCATGCTTCATCTCTTAATCTATATTTTTCTCTTCCTTTCCATCTCTGAACTATTTTGCCTGATAGCATATGGTATCTGATGTCAGCATCATAATCACCAACGCCATCCGACTTATAAGAATATCCTACACACAATTTCATCTCAGTTTATTTCTAGACGTTCATGCTGAAATAGATGACTGTTGAACAGCTCTGGTTCCTTCCAGTACATTCCAGTGTGTACCGTTTGTGTAATTATGAAGCATTTCTACTTCACAACACATTGTGAATCGCCTCCTTGCCTCAACTTTATCACTCATTATAGAGATTGGACATGATTGTGCTCAGATGCCAAATAGTCACATGATGCATAGACATCAGTCTCACATAGGCAACAGGTCTAAGAGCTTATTTTCTTGCTGTTACTATATGTGTGAAAAAGCTTGACACATCATAGTTTTTTTTTTGAAGCCATATGAACGAAAGCAGACAGGAGATAGCGATGCTATGAATGACACAGGCACTGCCGCTTGCATATACACTCATCAAAACCAGAGTCTTAACTACCTGCACATGTGTATTCTGGAATACGTATAAGTCAGGGTGCCCAGGTAAATGTTGTCAAGGTAGGTCTACATAAAATTTCTTGCAAAGAACACAAATGAATTGCGATCATTCCTACCCATAAATTCTTAACCAGTCTCATTAGTGTATGACTATAAATAAAATAATTCAGGTTATGTTTGGTTTCGCATTGGTACTTCATGTTACCACTTCAGTCATTGTATGTCTGGTAAACATTCTGGTTTCGCCTGTGCAGTTTAAAAAAAATGTTTTAGCATGTCAGTTCTGCAATAGATGGCAGTCTGTTCAGTGTGTAACCCCGTCTCTCACTCAGAGTCAGCTGGGATTGACTCCAGCTTACTTCCACAACCCTGACTGATGAGTGGTATAGATAATGGATAGAAAGATGGATGGGTAAGCATGTCATGTGACCAGAGAGAATAAGTAAAATGAAAAGTCCTTTGTAAATCTATTATTATTATTGTTGTTATTATTATTATTATTATTATTATTATTATTAATATTATAATTATTTCAGCTTTTTATTAGCTGTATGAAGGTTTAGTTTTTATTATTTATTTTTATTATACTCTTGTTTGCTCATTGCTGAATTTGCACAGTTGCCTTTTATTTCGCTGCTGCTGAACATGTACAAGCAATTATGTGACACATAAATATCTAATACATATTGAAAAGTGTGAAAATATAACTGTTCTCAACTCATGTTTCTAGTTAAATTCTGTAGCTAATCTCTGATCCAATGAGCTTTCAGAGAAGAAATATACATAATCACTGCGATTGGCCATTCCTATATTTTAAATTAATTTAGCAGCTTTGGTATTCTGTTTGGATCATTAAAAATACTCTGTTAGGACCACATCTGGATCGTCTTATTCTTAATGAATATGCCAACTCCTGATATAAGCATGCACCAAACAAAGCAAATGAAAAGACTAAGGAGGGTTTAATTAGGACAATCTATAAAACACAATGTGTTGATTTGTATTCATTTTTTAGTATACAACCCTGATTCCCCAAAAACTTGGTATGCTGTGTAAAATGTAAATAAAAACTGCAATATTTTGCAAATTTCATACACTAATATTTTCTTATATGTATAAACCATAGAATACATATAAGATATTGAAAGTAAGACATTTTCCTATTTCGTGAGAAATGTTGGCGTATTTTGAATTTGAATTTGGCAACAGTATATCCCGAAAAGTTGGGACCTGGCAACAAAAAGCTGAAAAAGAAAGTGGTACTAAAAAGAAACAGCTGGAAGGACATTTTGCAACTAATTTGGTTTCATGGCAACAGATCAGCACCATGATTGGGTTTAAAAAGAGCGTATGGGCAGTGGCTCTGCATCTTGTGGAACAATTTTAGAATGATGTTCCTCACTGTACATTTCCAAAGATTTTGAATATCTCATCATTTACAGTACATAATACAATCAAACGATTTTGAGAATCTGGAGAAATCTCTGTGCACAAGTGAAAGGCAGAAAATTAATACTGGATGCTCGTGATCTTCAGGCCCTCAGGAGGCCCTGTAATAAAAGCAGGCATGATTCTCTCAAGCAAATCACAGCATGGGCTCAGGAACACTTCCCAAAATCATTGTCTGGGAACATATTTTGCTATCCTGGCAATCCACTATTGCATGATTACGTATGATTATATAGTGGTGCGGGTCTGATTTCATCTTAAATTTGTAATTCGTTGGCTAAAACTACCAAGGAACACCTTTCAATAAAACTAAAGCCTGTATCTCATCGTTATACATTCTACTGCTCAAATCTAGTGGATGTAGTTTTTGAAGCATGTGTTGTGATCACTGATTGCACATATTGCAATTTTTGGGTTTTTTTTTGTTCTGTTTGTTTTTTTCAAGTGGGCTTAGAAATAGTTTGGATATTGCTCACTTGGGCATAATTATTTTCCAGTAACTGCATGCCCTAACATGTTTTATTACTCTGCCTCACTAATTTAACAATAGCTTCAGTATCCTTAGTAATAAAAGCCTGGCATGGCTATCACAATCTATCTGATTCTGACCAATTCGATTTGAGAAATCAGTTGCATAAATGTGTAACTTTTTTTTAGGGTTTTTAAAAATGTTTTTTTTTTTTCCATTAATTAAATTTCAGTCTTATTAATAGAAAGAGAATAGATTTGTCCAGTTTACCAAAACTTGTTGAGTTAGACTGAATCAGTATTTCAGTACAAATGACACAATCGTTTTGTATTTCATAATTTAGCTACTCATGAACATTTCTAATTGCTTTCAGTTTGTCTCCAGTCACAGACACAGGAGAATCCACTTTTTCTCTGTGTGTGTGTGTGTGTGTGTGTGTGTGTGTGTGTGTGTGTGTGTGTGTAGCTTGTCTGGGATAGTGCATCATCTCCATGTTAAATTGGTTATGGCAGTGCAATCCAGCCCTACTTATGGGCGTCAGAGCAGCTGCAGTGTGTGACGAGCTTCAGTGATGGTGGGTCATAAATATCGAAGCTCCATCAGTTTGCTAGGAGTGTAACACTTTTAGCCATCACTCGTCAATATGCGCAACACTGCACACAACTGCTGGAGGGAGTGTGTGTGTGTGTGTGTGTGTGTGTGTGTGTGTGTGTGTAAAATCGAATATAGTCTTTACTGGTTATATGAGAACATTGTTAACTGTATTACGCTTCACTGTGGTATGTTGAGATTAGGGTTAGGCAACATATAAGGAATAAATTATGACAGGGTGTACTAACACAGGAAATGATTTTTTTTTCAGACAAAGAAAATTATTACATTTAAATCTATTTATAGTTATGATTAATACTGTGGAACAAGTGTGAAACAAACATTCCATTTTCATTCCATTATCATTTACATTTAATTAATTTATTTATTCATACACCGAACTGCTTAACCCTAATAGGGTTGCTATTGCTATCTCAACCGGCATTGGGGGCAAACAACATCCTGAACAATTTGCCAAAAAAATCCATTTCAGGGCCAACACACACACACACCTGGTGTCAATTTTTGGAACAGTCAGTTAGCCTGCCGTGCATGTCTTTGGAATCTGGGAGGAAACCAGAGTATTTGGAGGAAACTCCACACAGAAAGAAACCTTGCCATGCCCGGAACTTGAACTTGCTAGGACCTTTTTGCTGTGAAGTGGACATGCTAACCACTACGCCACCGTGGCACCCTCATTTACAATGGAGCGGATCATTTTTTCCCCATGTAGTAAATTAGAAAAAA
This sequence comes from Neosilurus hyrtlii, assembly GCA_028564935.1. Classification (NCBI taxonomy): domain Eukaryota; kingdom Metazoa; phylum Chordata; class Actinopteri; order Siluriformes; family Plotosidae; genus Neosilurus; species Neosilurus hyrtlii. The sequence continues at coordinate 5,152,837 of JAOUQZ010000028.1, forward strand.
CATGCAGCTTGTCATGTTACCATAGAACCACAGAGCCCTCCTCCAGACTTGCTACGGTTGGAAAACTTAAAACTTAATGATACAGCTTTAGCTTGACACTGATGAAGCACTGACACTGGAGACTCCTTCTTAAATTACCCTTGTGATAGCCTTACATTTCACTTAGAAGTACAGCAGAACCTTTGAGCTTGACCGCAACAGTAATTTGATTTATATCAGTATGCATACATACTGATTTGAAAAAAATATATAAAAATTATTGTGATACAATATTTTTTCCAATATCACTCAGCTCTAATGTACAGTATATACTCTGATGCTATGTTGTTATCTGTTGGTACTGGAGTGAACAAGTACTGTGATGCTAGATATCAAGATGCTAATGCTGTGCTCACTTCTTTTTGTTTGGTTTGGTTTAATGGGACTCTACTGGAAACTTTTTTAAGGCTTGTATATTTTATTTGCAATATTTTTATTATAAAATATTAGAATATTTTATATTCTGAAGACATGATTGTCTGGTCGTAATCTTTGATTAAAAGCATTGTTTGCACTGGGCCAGAGTGTGTGAGAATGAGAGGACTGAGAGTGGGAGGATGGGTGTCGCTGCTGTCTGACTCTCATCACTCACTGGTTAATGATACTCTTCACTCATTCATCCTCTCTATTCTCCCGTTCCCTCATTCTCCCTGGCCTGCACAAGTCAGAGCAGGGTCATGCACAGGTCACGACCCCCAGGTGGCCACCGTAGTACCTCTGTGTTCTCAAATGTGGGTGTGGGTGTGTGTGTGTGTGTGTGTGTGGGTGTGTGAGAAAGACAGAATAACAGGTAAAAAGAGAGTGAAAGAGAAAGTGTGTGTTTGTGTGTGTTTGGGTTTTCCCCTAAACCATTGAGCAGCTTTCTTTCCTCTCCATCTCACCAATGTCACTGGCTTTCGCCGCCTGTCTGTTTGTGTGTGTGTGTGTGTGTGTGTGTGTGTGTGTGTTGTGTGTGTGTGTGTGTGTGTGTGTGTGTGTGTGTGCAAGGTGTTTTGTGAGCCGAATAGCAGATTTATAGCCTCGGTGCTGTTCTCGTGGTGTGTGAGTTGAAAGGAGTCTCTCTGCTGCTGTCACTGAAATATGTCAGCCCGCGTGTGCTTTTTTTTTCTTGCTTTACATATTGATTGATTGTAACACACTGAACATGTTTAGCGCACGACCATGTGAAGATTCTTTGTTAGTTGTGTGTTGTTCAAGTGCTTCTTGTCCTGCTTCGTTTTGTCCTGCGAACCGTCAACTATCAAAATGCCAGGAGAGGCTCTATTTTATCCCCTTTCCTCTCTCTCTCTCTCTCTCTCTCTCTCTCTCTCTCTCTCTTCAACTTTCTCTTGATGGTTTTCATCTCTCTATCTTCCCACTAAATTTGGATCACAGCTGTAAAGACACATTTAACTGAGAGTTACAGCTAAACAACATGCACAATGTACTGCAACACATTACAGTATGAAGCACTGTTTAGGGTGACTGAAGATGTTTAAACAAAATAGAAAGTATTACTATGACTACCACTGTCACAGTCATACCGTTTAGTAATAACAGTAAAAGTATTACTCTTACGATTATTCTTACTATCAGCACCTTCTCTGCCCATTACTATCACTCCACCCACTTTTAGTACTTCTACTATTTAGTATTATTATAAATATAATTACTATTAATCATTTGCCAGTCCATCACAGGGCCAATACATACACACACACACACACACACACACACACACACACACGCACACACGCACAAACATACACACAAACACGTACACAGCCAGTTAGCCTAATGTGCATGTCTTTGGACTGTGGGAGAAAACCGAGGGACCCGGAGGAAACCCACACAAGCACATGCAAACTCCATACAGAAACGCCCTTGCAGAACTCCACACCGTTTAACTCGAACCCAGGACCTTCTTTCAGTGAAGCGACGAGCGAACCACAACACCAACGAACCACTCAATTATCATCATCATCATTATAATAATAATAATAAAAAATTAATCAATCAAATAAATAAATAAATAAATAGATAGATAGATAGATAGATAGATAAATAAATAAATAAAAATAATCAAATATCTGTCCCCATAATGAAAGACTTTTATAATTATCACTCATAATTATCAATTTCCAGATATAAAGGTTAGGTTTTGTCTGGAGATTCCCTTACTCATCACCCAGGTCCAGAGGGAGATACCTCACCTGTATACCTACATATCTTAAATGTGAGATTAATTCTTGAATTGACCATAGGATTTATTTTTAAGGAGTTAAATTACCATTAATACTAATCAGGACTGTGCAGCCCTAGGTATAATTATAGGACTGAGCGTTACAGTAGTTGAAAACACAACTCAACACAGCAGGACTTGGCAGTGGGTGCTTGCATGTATGCATAGTGTCTGCTACATGTGTGTGTTCACGCGGTTAAGTGGAGAAAACCCAGAGCCTAGGAATTAGTGTTGTTACCCCGCCTAACACCGCTCACTGACCTGCGCGCAGTGTGCAGTGGCTCGCAGCCTTAAATCAATCTCTGCATTCAATTCAGGCCCTCACAAAGAGCTGAAGCACAGGGAAGGGGGAAAAAACCCTCACAGGCCGGAGTTACAGTGCTCTCCTTCGACAGAGGAGGAATGGAGGAGGTGAGGAGGAGGAGGAAAGGAGGAGGAGGGGTCTTATATAAAGGGCACGGTGTGCGTCCATGCCAGAAGACGGTGATTTCCTTTTGCAGAGGGGCCATACATCAGAGGGCCTCCCAGCTGCACTGTCCCAAACTGACAGAATGACATGTGTCATTTATCAAAGAGGCCAAGGCTTGGGAAAACTCATATGACAAAGCCTGGGAGAGTTCACTCCCCTGCCTGTGCACATACACTCTCCCTCTCTCTCTCTGTCTCTCTCTCTCTCTCTTTCTCTCTCACACACACACACACACATATACAAACACACTTTCACTTCATCTCTTTCTTGCTCTCATTCCAGCTCTTCTCTCTCTCACGCGTACACACACACACACCCACACACATTTTCACTTCATCTCTCTCCTGCTCTCATTCCAGCTCTCTCTCTCTCTCCCTCTCTCTCTCTCTCTCTCTCTCTCTCTCTCACACACACACATACACACACTTTCACTTCATCTCTCTCCTGCTCTCATTCCAGCTCTCCCTCTCTGTCTCTCTCTCTCTCTCTCTCTCACACACACACACACACACACACACTGTCCCCTCCCACCTTCTTTCCTGTTGCCAAAAAACAGGCCTGCAATATTTCTGTCATCCCAACACCACTGCTCCCTCTTGTCCTTTCTTTCTCTCTCTCTCTCTCCCCTCTCTCTCCCTCCATCTCTTCCTCTCTCACACTCAGCATCTCTTGCCCCACACACACATGTACAACCAGCAAACTTCTTCTTCTCTGCCAAACATATTTCACTCGACTGTTTACCAGCAGTTGTTTACAGTTATTTATGTTTTGCCATGTTTACCGGTCGTGTCACAAGCACTACCGCCATTGTTTAATCAGTATTACAAAGGTAATGGGCTTGATTAAGGCAAATCAGCATGCTAATTATGGAACGCGCTATAGTTGGAGAGATCCAGCACCCAGCACTGTATGTAGCTAGAGAGGCGAGACGATGGGAGAGCGCTGATCACAAGAGAATCCATCTGAGTCTCTTCATTGTCCCAGTCCATAGTGGGGGTGGAAAGGGTCAAATACAGTTCACACTGCATTACTCGAGTCTCTGGGGAAGGATCTAGCAGTCCTTCAAAGAAAGCTTGTGTATTTTTGCTCGAGTACTGTGTAGAGACATGGGCGGAGAGGAAGTGGATCCTTAGATAGTGTCCACTTTAATTACACTGCAGTGGCGAGTTTTACAACATCACAGCACAAGTGCTGAACATGGGACCATCAGTATCTTAGACAAGGACCTGTATCTGCTTGTCCATTGCATAATATATATCCATGAAAGTAGCAGGAGGTTATACTGCTTCCTGAACTTGCTGCAGTAGCAACAAGTGCACCGGAGAGTGCAAACCCCCACCAAACCTTAAAAACGTACACAGCACCCTCTGCTGGATATGCTGCAATACCACACTTCCAAAAAATGTCCTATCTTAAGATGTTAAAGCATTTGATCTAGATCATCTTTCTTGTGTAAAGCCCCACCTCTGATAAAAATTTCATAAATATCTGGACATATATTAGTGTGCAGTAAAGATTATACACCACCAATTTTGTCTGAAAGGGCTCCTAATAAAAAGAAGTAAAGAACTACTTCTTTATAATTTTTTGGTGAAAATGTATTTACAAATGCTATTGTAGGCAATGAGAACCAAAAAAATTATTCCGACAAGTATATTGAGGTAAAAGTATGGATAATGATCAAAAACACTTAAAATAGCAATTTTTTTTTGAAAAATTGAAAGGTGTCACAAATGTAATTTTTTTGACTTTTGCTTAACATGAATGAACTTCAAACCATATGGAACGGTTTAGCGAGTGAAGAAATTTAAAAATATGTGAACACTATGCCTGAAAGGTTAAATGCTGTAATCAAAGTAAAGGGCGGCCACAATAAATATTGACTTTTCCCCACCTATTCTTGTTATCATTATATATTGTTGTTTGTTTACTTATTCTCATCAATATGACCCAATATTACATGAAATAAATACTTGAATAGTACTTGGTTTCTGATTTATCTTCATTTTGTTAGTGTATAATCACCACGAATTTTTCATTTCTTCACATGCTAAACCATTCCATATGGTCTGATTTCATTCATGCTTTGCAAAAAAAAAATAATACAATTTGCGACACCCTTCAATTTTTCTGAAAAATTGCTATTTTCAGTGTTTTTCAGTTTCTCAGATACACATATTGCCAAGAGCTGTCAAAGAGCATGGTGGTTAGCATGTCTGCATGTTTGCATGTTTTCCCTGTGCTTGTATGGGTTTCCTCTGGGTACTCCAGTTTCCTCCCATAGTCCAAAGACATACACATTAGGCTAATTGGCTGTTTCAAATTGACCCTAGGTGTGAGTGTGAGTGGTTCTTGACCCTGTGATGGGCTGGCGAGCTGTTCAGGGTGTACTCCTCCTTTGCCCAGTGTTGGCTGAGATAGGCTCTATCCTCCTTGCGACCCTAGTAGGACTAAACTGTTCAGCAAATGAATGGGATGAGTGAGTGAGTTTAGGGGAAAAAAAACAAAAACACAAGCTATTCATGCAGCCAGACATACTAAGAACTGTAAAAACTCCATCACGTACAGTATACTGTATTATGTATGACTGTCATTCCAGATATTTGATATATTTTATGGCTGTCTTGGGGTTCCTGGACAACACGACACACAATACAGGTCTAGTGACCAGTGAAAGAAGTTGAATCCCAAGTTTCTGGTAGAAAAAAAAAATGTAAGCATTGTTTCTTTGTGGAGCACTCTCACTCTCACCTCCTCTCTCTAGGATGCCTCTCATCCTTTCACCCAGTCCCCTCTTTTACTCCCGCCCCTGTCTCTTACTCTTCTGTGTGTGTGTGTGTGTGTGTGTTTGTGTGTGAGAGAAAGAGAGAAAGAGGCATGTGAGAGACAGGCCAGGGCTTTTCATTTGTCTTCATAAGCTTAATTTATTTTCCCAGCTAGATGTGAGCTGACAGGCATCAGTCAGCGAGAGGTCAGTGGAGCAGGCACGTCTCTCCGTCTCACTGAGCCCAACACCCGCACTGGGAAACAAGGATGTATGTTTTAAGGCCAGATTGATTGGGGATATCAGAGTTATGGCATCATTTGTCATCGTGAATATTATCCAGGTGCTCCGTACCGAACAAGAGACCGGGGAGGGGTATTGTTATAAGGCGGCAAAAGTTTAATTGTTGATGCATGACAGTGTGTGTGTTTGTGTGTATGTTGAGCGAGATCGTTTCAGGGCATTTTTGATGCCTCCTTAGTAGTATGTAATTGTATGTTTTGCTGAGAGATGAACTTTGTTTTTTCTTCTCGTACACACTCTCATGCTCTGCCTCTCTGTTATCACTGCCTGTTTTCCTGTCTCTCGTCCTGAGAAATCTGCTCTCGCTCTCTTCCTCTGTGTGTGGCGTGGGCCTCCATATGATTTAACGCTCCTCTCGGACCATCCACACACCCCTCTTCTCTGTCCGCCCACTTTCCCAGATCCTTCTAGAAGAAGAGAGCCAACTCGTCCTCTTCACATGTCTCCTCCCCATCTCCTGTCCACGCTTGGAGTGGGAATGCTCGGCTCTCGTTGAGGAATTCATCATGCTGAGTTCACATTGAGTCAATCAGGATTCAGTGGGAGAGCCGATTTCCCAGTAATTCTTCGGAAGGGACACACACTGTTATCAGTGTACATGGACGTAAATCATCAGCCTCAGATAATAGCCTTGTTGTAGTCTTTCTAGAGAAGTCTCAAGATTATTTCTGGTTTTGTTCTTCAGTTGTTGTCGATGTATGGTTTGATTACTCCTATGAATAATACAAGTATGAGAATACCTACCATCCGTGTCTTAATAGCATGTTTACTAAGTTGTTCGTCTTTCTTTTATTTTTGAAATTCAATGATAACTGATCAGATACAGTATTCAGGATCTATCAGAACCTGTCATGGGGCAGCATACTACAGAGGAAAGTACTGTCCGCCCACTTACTCATACCTGAGCACAGAGACGTCCTCAACTGCCCCATATCACTTTGATTGGCAGAGGCGAGATTATGTCACTCGTTTAGTGGGTAATGTAGCTTCCTTGTTTAAGATGGCTGTGATATCAGGATTCAAAATTGTGATTTCCCGACAGGAAGTTAGAACGCTTCTCTATTTACTTTCTTTTTTGATTTTCTTCCTTCAGGAGCGATTCAGAATGTTTTTGTTTGCTCTACTGACTGCATATGGACTGTATTACAGTTGTAACATGTGGGGTGGTATTGTAGTCATTTGGGTGCAGGGCTCATGAGGTTGTGTGTTTGAGTCCCTGTTAGACTACCACTCTTAACCACAAGAGGTACCCAGTAAAAATACTGGGAAGGTAACTAGAGTTCCATTCTGGACGAGTTGAAACCGAGATAAGCTCCAGCCTGATCAGCTCGGGTTAAAAAGCTCACCAGACCTACCTACAATTCAGGCATGTTCCTCTGTACTGGAAAAAAGAAAATAATAAGTCTAAGGGTGTCTGCTGAGGCATCAAAATATTTTTATTTTTATTGTTACTTTTTTCCACATATTTGTAAAGATATGAGATGGTGCTGCATCTTTACCTCAAATCCTGCCAGAACTTAGTTTTCGAAAAATTGTTTAAACCCCATAACAGCATCATTCTTAAAATTTTATATTTAAGGTGTTCATTCTTCCAGTTTACCAGTAATTTTAAAATTGTTGTGTATTTTATAGTCCGGTATTTTAATCATGCATTGCTCTTGAATTGCTGCTCTACAGCTTCCATTATGAGCAAGTTTGGCTGTATGTATGATTAGTTTTTATTTTCCAATCTAAGGACTTTTGCTGAAATTCCTATTCATGGGAATGATATACGAGAGTGCTTAGCATGAAAATTCCCAGATATTACCTTTCATATGAAAACCTTCCGATTTAAACCAGTATCAATACTCTGTGCTCTGATGTTACATCAGCAAATCCGTGTTTTTTCCATTCATCATTGACAGATGGTTTTAATACAAGGAAGTCTGTGCTAGAATTGTGATTTGAGGAAAAATTCCTGATAGAGCCAAACGCTTTTGCCAGCACACTGTGACTTCCGCACCTTCTATATACTGGAAATGTGGTTCTTAAATTCACATGGATTACTGTGCTAAAAAGGCCTTAGAAACTTGTCCCGCTTTACGAGCCGGATTGGTTGGGGATATTTACAAGCCCAGACCTCCAGAGACACATTTCAAGGAAGAAACTGACACCAGCTAGTAACTCGGTAGAGTGTTTGCTGCCTCATCCGCATGGTTAAAAGAGAGTTTACTAAGTTAAAGTCTCCTGCTCAGGCAGGAAATGAGACATAATGTCTTAACAGAATAGAAATGTACATTGTTGGTATTTCGACATCCTGAGCGCTGTAGTATCTTATTAAGTGAAATGTTAACTATGTGAATATGCAACATGATATCGAGGCTGAAATCAAATATGTCGGGTTTTAATATTCAGTTGTAGCATTCCTGTATGACACATGTGAAGTGTGTGTGTGTGTGTGTGTGTGTGTGTGTGTGTGTGTGTGTGTGTGTGTGTGTGTGTGTGTGTGTGGACATCTGAGTGGGTGGGTGTCACAAATGAATGGCTGCTGCTCATATTTGTCTCCAGCATGTGCGGGTTTCCCGGTCAAATAAGGGTCAGATTCTGGGAATCCATGTGTGTGTTTGTGTGTGTGTGTGTGTGTGTGTGTGTGTGTGTGTGTGTGTGTGTGTGTGTGTGAAAAGGGAGGGATGACGGTACTGGGGGAGTTGATTGATGGGTTATTGTGCAACCAGACTCAGCTAGACTGAACCGGTGAGGTCATGGCCTGAACACAAGCGCTTTTTTCCCTCTTCCTGCTCTCTCTTCTTTTCTCTCTCTTTCTCCTGTCTATTTTCCTCTCCCTCCATTCTCACCTCTCCATATCCCTCTCAATCACTCTCTTCATCTGCTTCCCTCCCTTCCTCTCTCTCTCTTTCTTGCTCTCTCTCTCTCTCTCTCTCTTTCTTGCTCTCTCTCTCTCTCTCTCTCTCTCTCTCTCTCTCTCTCCCCCTC
>JAOUQZ010000028.1:5175461-5191866 GCA_028564935.1 Neosilurus hyrtlii
ACACACAAGCTGACACACCTCTGATTATTTTAAAATCAGGTTTTGTACATTGTCCATAAACAGGGTTTTAGATCAAATCTAGATCAAATGTAGGATGAAATATAGATTTAGATTATATACATATATATATGTGTGTGTGTGTGTATGTATATATATATATATATATATATATATATATATATATATATATATAGTATTGAATAATAATTGCTTGGTACATCCACAAAAATGAGTCATTAGACAATGGAAAAGTTTTAGAAACACTTTTAGCCCCCTCAAATGAATTTTAAATACCCCTAATAATATTATACATATTCAGTACATACTGGATTCTGATTGGATGTAAGATTTTATTATGCACAAAGTGTATACCTCAGAGGTTTGATTTGATCCTGGATTCTTTTGTTTCCTGAAGGATTAACACAGAATAAGCATTGCAGTCACAATTTTTGCCTTTTAATATTATAAAGAACATAACAACAGTAACAACAACAAAAAGAATAATTTTATTTTATGAATTATATGAATGAATGAATATAATGTGAATATATGTGCTTTACTGTATTCAGGACATCCTTAAAGGACACTTGTGCGTACAGTGACTTCTCATCTTTTACCAACATACTTGAGAGCTCATTAAAATAATATCGTCTCATTTTGCCAGCCAGAGTTGTCCAATATTGAGAAATCGAACGTTTCTTTCCGTTGGCAGAGCAGCTTCCAGTTTTCACTCACTACTGCTTCTTTTAATTGTATGTATTCTTGAAAACTTCTGTCCCTTTCTCACCCTTGACAGTACAATGTGTGGGTTTTTATTTTATTTTATTTTTTTTTTATATTTTGTTGATTGACAAACACAACAAGGTCCCCCTCCTTCTCTACTCCCCCCTTAATCCCTCTTTCTTTGTTCGGCATGACGCTTAAAAGCAGAGGCTCAATGAAAGATGTCAGCAGTCAAATTTCTGATTGGGTTATTAAGTGCGAGCGCTGTTGCGATCGTCTGGCGGCTCCTTGACGCAGATGGAGGGGAGGAAGAAAAAAAAATTGCCAAGTCGGGCCTTGAAGGCTTGATGCGCGGACAGTGACACACCAGCACGCGTTGCCTGTCACACGCCACGTGGCGTCAAAGGCTGAAGAGACACATTCGTTTTAGTGTCAGCTTCTGCTCATCTTTCTGTGAATGTCTCTCTCTCTCTCTCTCTCCCTGTGTCTCTCTCTCTGTAATTATAGAGAAGAAGAAAGTTCTCTTTTCTTGTTGTTTTAATGTGATAAGCTGTCGTAAGTGCTGCATTGACTTGAGGGAATTAGCCGGGCTGCGCTCCTCCGGGCGCATATTTCTTTCGCTGCAATTTCCGATAACTGAGTTATTTGACAGTTTGTAATGTTTATTTCAATGAGTGCTGTTGCTTTACGCCACTGCTTGATTTCTCAGTGGGCCTGATGGATTGATATCGGTTTAAAGTTTAAAGCCGAGCTCAGATCGCCCTTCAGCCGTGTCACGTCAATTAAGTACTTAAGTAAAGAATCAGTTGCTCTAATATTAATATATACTGCACACTTACTAGACATTGGTTCATGTTAATAAAAAATGTTTGAACGAGTAACTCCACCTCCTTATCCACAGACGTCAGTCAGTCAGGAGGGAGACACAGCTGCTCCTGCGTCTCTCCCCAGCTTCTTGCACGCAGCCATAAATGGCAGCTAACAAACATCAGGTATCACGTCCGGTCTGATTACAGTACGCTCAGTAGCACGCTGTTTGAAGCTGACAGCACATCTGCTTGGAGCGCCTCAGACGGTTCCTGGCATCTAGGACAGATAGCTGCTGGTGGCTCGCTGAGATAAAGGAGCACCTCTCAACTCTCAACACTGTCTGTCTCCTTCTCTTCTCTTCACTATCTCCCTGCCTGCGTCTCCACTCGTGCCGTCTCCTCCTCTGCTCCCTCTTTTCCTTCTCTGTCTCTTCCGCTTGCCTTCAAACCTGCACAGGCTGCTTTTAGAGATTCAGCAGCGGTGTTGTTGTGTTCTGTTCAAAATGGCTGATAAGAACAAACCTCCTCAGACACACTTCCTGTGTAGAGAGAAAGGGTTTTTCAGAGCTGGACACATTCTGAACACACACACATACACACACACACACACACACAGACGCAGAGGTGCTTTGATGTGCTTTTCGGTGCTCATTTTGTTTATCTCCTGATGCAGATCGAAGCCGGCTGATGAAACAGGAATTTAATCCAACCATTCCTCGTTACCTACTTGGTCTCATGGTCCTTTTATTCACTTTTCATTAAGCAAATTAAACAAGTAAAGCACCTCTCTCGCTCTTTCCTTCTCTCTTTCTCTATCTTTCTGGCAGGCGTGACAGTGTACTATGATTCAGTTTTTTTTCCCTGTATTTTTCATGCTGTTTTCAGGCCACGTTGTATACAGTACATGGAAACAGGGGTATTTTTTGTGTCTTGAACAAGAGCACTGTATTTCTGGTTATTGTTCTCAATTTAAATATATGTTATAGTAGAAAGAGATTTCTATTTACCTGCAGATCATAAAGTTGCATCATTTGCAGTGGTAGTAAACCTGCTTGGCATTTCCTTAAATATCATCCTTAGCATTTGTGATCCGTTTATCCTTAGACAATTAGACCTAAATTAGACCTAATTTAAGTACTAGTTTTGTGTTTCAGTAAATTTCCATTCACAAAGCAGTAATGAGTGGATATCAGAGACTAATTAAAAGTGACTGAATGTACAGCAAATTTTACAAATCTCTTGACTAATTAATGACTAACCGTGGTCTTACTGTTATATTAGCTCATAGAATGAATAAAGTATCTCAAGTGAACTTTAATTGTTAAGCAATAAATTGAATCACGCTTCAGACTTCACTGCACTTGTGGCATCACAACGTCCGCTTTTGAAAAGAAAACGAAATTTATAAATAAACAGCTAAAACACACTACCTGTGCTGAAAAATGTCTCACTTAGGTGGAAAGTGTAATTTTCAGATAGACATTTTATGTCTAATGAACGATGCAACATTACATCATCCAAGCTTGAACCAATTGTAGAGAATCACTCGGTATTATTGAGATGACGAGAAACACAATCTGTTTATTCATTTCATTTACTTATGATTAATGATTTATTAATGAAATGCTATTTCATAATCTTCAAGGATCTTAAGTTGCATACAAATGAAGCTCGGCTTATTCAGATTTCACACAATAACACATCATACAGAAAAAAGTATACCATTCTGAGATGCATCATCTATTTGAGATATTGCAACATGAATTTGACATGATTACGGACACTACAGCACTTTGAAATAAACACTGTCATTAGCAATTTTGGGTATCCGTAATTTTGAATGGATTTCTTCAATTCAACCAACAGGTTATGTGTCTATAATGTTACAACTGTTTCAGCATCAACACTGTTGATGAAATATCAATAAATGGCATTAATTTTTTTTTTTAAGTGAGACAGTATAACACTGAAAAACTGCCATTTCAGTGGAACTATATCTGCAAAACGACTGACGTAAGCAACTTGAAATTTCCGAGGAAGTAAGATCCTCCACCACGTAGGAAAAACTTCAGGATATATTTTTTTGGCAAAATAATTAGCTGTATTAGGAGCATAACATGAAAAAATTTAAAACAAAACTGTTTTTTGCCCCAAAAGGATTTACAGCTTTAGAATTTAGTCAATTCAGGCACTAAATATTCTTAATCACAATCAGAGTGGAAGCCAGTCCAGGTTTTCCATCATTCCCTGCTCTTGCTGTCTCATTTTTCTCTCACATTCTCAGATGTGCACATACACCGAGGCTGCACACACAGTGGACTCCCAGAGATTTAGTACAACATGGACCGTGACAACAAGACATGTCATTTCCACTCGTGCTTCGGCACGATACTCTGCAAGAACTTCTACTACTGCTGCCAACTACACTGTGTGCAGCACCGCATCTTTGGCAATAACTCAGATGCAGTCTCCTGCCCAGAAAAAGCCTGACTTGAGTGGCACAGTGGTTGGGGAAACTGGATCAAAGTCACTCACAGTCTGTGCCCTCTAACTATGAGGGAGAGAGGCAGAGTAGAAAATCATACTTTTTTTTTTGTCGGGAGTATGACTTGCCTGGTAAATGGGGCAGATATCAAGACATAGCAATTAATTTGAGATTTTGGTGGTCTCGTATAAATTGGACTGTAAAAGAAGTGATCAAAGAAGTGTATAGTGGTCACACAACATTATCTGTCCAGTAACCTTGCAGTAATAAGATCTGTAGTGTTGGAATAAGAATGCTGGGTATTCACATGATAAATGCTCAGTACAAATGGATTTTGCTTTCTAATTTTCAGCTAGACACACCATGAATCCTCACCCCAAACACCTGTCTGATCTCATTTTTTCATAATGTACTTTTTTTGCTGTTGTCCCTGGTTTTCATCCTCAAGGGGACTTATTTTTCTTGCTCATCCATGCTCTTCTTTACCCTTGCTGAGCTGTAATATTCGATAGCTTTGTTAGTCTCAGCAGTGAAGGGTACTATCTATCATAGTCAAGATATGGATGTTTGCCACTTTATAATTGCAAACCTGTGTCCTCTGCCAGGACTATTGACAAGAAATCTCTTTAGGATCATTATGTAGGCGTGCAAGCACACATGCAGGGAAATTTCATACATCAAATAATGCCTTAGAAATATCAAAATAACTTTCAACAACTAAATCCATTTTTGAAAGTTGCATTTTCTTTCCTTTTGAACCTTTTGCTTCATCATCATTTTTTTCTGCTTTTGGTTTTTACAGCCTACATGCCTGAGGATGAGTTGAAGGCAGCCAAGATCGATGAGGAGCACCTGCAAGATGATGGCCTCTCCTTAGATGGCCAGGACACAGAGTACCTGTGCAACGAGGAGGAGGATCCACGTGAGCAGCTGAGCTACCAGAATTCTCCTCTCAGCAATGGCACCAACCCTGATGCCGGGTACGGCTCACCCCTTAGTGACACCAGCGATCACCTGGCTGACTTTAAAAGCACCTCATCTAAAGAGGGCCAGGAAAGGGATGACACTGAGGACATGGAAACAGAGCCTGGTCTTTCTGTGCAAGATAGCTTGGCAAAGATGAAAGCCGCCTATGCAAACTTGATCTCGAATGCCTCATGGTCCAGCATCACAAGGGACATTATAAAAAGCAAGCAAGTTAATGTCAGCAACAACAATACTGCAAGTAACCACAGGGGGAGCAATAGCATTATGAATAGTCATGCAGCTAGCATTAACAGCAGTGCAAGCAGTAGCATTAGCACAGCTAGTGTTAGTGCCACAACCAGCACCACCCCAGGCAGCACTTCTACCAGTGCCACCACTTTAACCAGTAATAGCAATGGAAATGTAAGTGGTACCAGCAGTGGAAGTGTCTCTTATGACTGGCACCAGGCTGCACTTGCTAAAACATTACAGCATACACCATATCACCTTCTGCCGGAACCCAGTCTTTTCAGCACCGTGCAACTGTACCGGCAAAATAATAAGCTGTATGGGCCGGTTTTTACTGGTGCTAGCAAATTTAGATGCAAGGACTGCAGTGCAGCATATGACACACTTGTAGGCCTCACAGTACACATGAATGAAACAGGACATTACCGCGATGACAATAAAGATCAGGAGGATGACATGGGCAAGAAATGGTCCAAACCAAGGAAGCGTTCTTTGATGGAGATGGAGGGCAAAGAAGATGCTCAGAAAGTCTTAAAGTGCATGTACTGTGGACACTCATTTGAATCCCTGCAAGACCTAAGTGTCCACATGATCAAAACAAAACACTACCAGAAAGTGCCTCTCAAAGAACCAATGCCAGCTCTTGCATCAAAGCTGGTGCCCTCTACCAAAAAACGAGTCTTTCATGAACTTGTGTCCCCCTGTTCACCCGAGTCCATCACTAGCATAACAGGTGTTCCACTGGCAGAATCCACACCCACCAAAGACCAAAAGGTTACTAACCCCTATGTTACTGCTAACAATCGATATGGCTATCAGAACGGTGCAAGTTACACCTGGCAGTTTGAAGCCAGGAAAGCGCAGATCCTCAAGTGTATGGAATGTGGAAGTTCCCATGACACCTTGCAGCAGCTCACAGCTCACATGATGGTGACAGGACATTTCCTCAAAGTCACCAACTCTGCTTCAAAAAAGGGGAAACAGTTAGTGTTTGACCCAGTAGTGGAGGAAAAAATTCAGTCAATTCCTCTTCCACCAACCACCACACGTCTACCAGTTCCAACTATCAAGTCACAGATAGACTCTCCATTACAGAGCTCGACAAGTGAAGACAGGAAGGATACACATGAGGAGAAAAAAGAGATGAATGAGCCAGAAAAAAAAATTAAAGAAGAAAAGGAGGACCCATCTGATAAACCAGAAAACTCTGAAAAACCTGGCCAATACAAATATCTCAGAGAAGAGGACTTGGAGGAGACCCCGAAAGAGGGTCTTGATATTCTCAAGTCTCTAGAAAATACTGTTTCTAGTGCAATCAGCAAGGCTCAGACAGGTACTCCTACATGGGGTGGCTATCCAAGTATCCATGCTGCCTACCAACTCCAAGGGTCAATGAAGACTCTCTCTGCTGTCCAGAGTGTCAAAATGCAACCCACATTTAGTGCTAGCAGCTTGAAATCTCTGTCAGCTGAAACTAGTGCCCTCATCCATTCCCCAGGAAGCCCATCCTCACCTCCAAACCATAAGAGCAATGTTTTAGCCATGGAGGAGTTGGTAGAGAAAGTCACAGGTAAAATTGTGTCTAAAAAGGAGAAGGAGGAGAAGCATACTGAACGTATTCCAAAACATGTCTCTACACCATCACCATCACCTGTACCCAAGGAGAAAAAAGACTTCCCTCAGCCAACTGACCTTAGCAAGCCTACAAAGAATGGCATTACTGAGGAGACTGAAACCGTTGGTAAGGAAGGGGAACAACTTGAGAGTCATGCTGAAATGCCAGACAAGAACGGGATGGACACCCAGAAAACGCAAGTCAGCAATGGGTGCAGTAGTTTGGGAATAATCACTGACCACTCACCAGAACAGCCTTTAGTTAACCATCTCAGTGCACTGCAAACCATCATGAACACTCACTTGGGCAAAGCATCCAAAACTGTCAGCCCATTATTAGACCCATTAGCAATGCTGTACAAAATCAGCAACAACATGGTGGAGAAACCATTTTACAGTCCAACTCAGGTTAAGCAAATTGAGTCCATCAATAGATACTATGACAACGAAGACCAGCCAATAGACTTGACGAAATCCAAGAACAGCATTGGGCGTCCAAACAACAGCTCTTCCACTGTCATAAGCAACAGTAGCAACAGCAGCATTTCGAACAGTAGTCGACCCATTCTTTCTAACTTATCGGAATCGCTGTCTTCCCCTCTAAGGGAAAATGCCTTGATGGACATCTCAGACATGGTTAAAAATCTCACGGGCCGCCTGACACCAAAGTCATCGACACCCTCCTCTATCTCTGAGAAGTCAGAAGCAGATGGCAGTGCTTTTGAGGATGCCCTGGAGGACTTCACACATGTCCAAAAGAGAAAAGGGCGGCAGTCTAACTGGAACCCTCAACACCTGCTGATCCTACAGGCTCAGTTTGCATCCAGCCTTCGTGAAACCCCAGAGGGAAAGTTTGTCATCACAGACCTGGGTCCTCAGGAGCGTGTACATATCTGTAAGTTCACAGGCCTCTCAATGACCACAATCTCTCACTGGCTCGCTAATGTGAAGTACCAGCTCAGGCGGACGGGCGGAACCAAGTTTCTAAAGAACATTGACTCTGGCCAGCCTCTGTTCTTGTGCAGTGACTGCGCCTCCCAGTTCAGAACTCCCTCCACTTACATTAGCCACTTAGAATCCCATTTAGGCTTCAGTTTAAAGGACCTGTCAAAGTTGTCTATAGACCTTATGAGAGAGCAGCAAGCAGTCACAAAAATGATAACGGACAACACTTTCGGTTCCCTTGGCTTGAACGAGGATGACTCTAATTCCATCTATCAGTGCAAACTGTGCAATAGGACCTTTGTCAGCAAACATGCAGTTAAGCTGCACCTCAGCAAAACGCATGGCAAGTCTCCAGAGGACCACTTGATCTTTGTGTCCGAGCTTGAAAAGTTAGATAAAGCATAGAGGAGCAGGCCAGTAGCAGTGAAGTGACTGACTTGAGAATCATTGCACTACATCACTGTTCTGCACTGCATCCGAACTGAGCCTTCAGTCAAAATTGATTAAACTTTTGTTGTGCAACTGCCTGACTGGACCATGATCTGTCTCTCCTTTTTCAGTTGTTGCTGTTTTGTTGTTTTTTTGTTTTTTTACTTTCTTGATTTCTATAGCTTACTTTGTATTGTATTTATATGTGTTAATTATGTGCATGTTTTCGCCCTAGTGACCCATGATTTGAACAAAATTTCCACTGTTTGTATTTTGTGGAATTGAGAATGAGACCAGCATGGTATCCATGGGCATGGTCAAAATAAGGCTGTAACACGTGAAAACAAAGATAAACACATGAATTTCGTTAAATATATCATCCCTTGTTTTTTTTTTTAAAAAAGCTGACAATTTCAACCAACAAATGTGCAGAAGCTATAAAGAGTATACAGTATATAGAGAATATTATTTTGAACTCAAATTCCTAAATTTGACAGTACCAATAACCATTAATTCACTGAAACTATAGAAAAGGCAGCGTTGTATCTTTAAAACCTCATTTATTTTTTTTCAACCTCAACTGATAATAAATGACCGGCTGCTTCAGATGATACCCTTTACGTTATAAACGATTTTAACATTTTGTTAAGTCACTTGATTTTGTTGTTAAGTTTTTTTTTTTTTTTTTGTTTTTTTACTGTTGCAATTTGGAAAAGTATGTTTTGGTACCAACGTTTCTCTTTCTATAGGTTTGCTTCGATTTCAAACTGTAAAGACTTAATAAAATCCTTATATACAGTGCATATATATTTAAATGATCTGCAATGATGTACATGTACATTTTCCATCATCATATCTTGCCAGTTGCCGCAGCTTTGTTTGTATGGTGTGCATTCTTTTATATTGTCATTTTATATATAGTAAACAAAAAGGAAATAATATGTAAATAGATATATATATGCAGACGGTATGTGAACAGTAGCGCTGACGTTCATCCTTTTTGGTCCTCCAGTGTGGTTAATATTAATTGGTTCAGTGGAATGCATCCTCAGATGCACATTATGCCTGAGTGAAAAAGAGCAATGCACAACAGGAAGCCCAGTGCATTTCAATGTTTTTAATCATACCATTGTGAAATGTCTCATCAACACATAAAAAATATTGTTTTTGTCTCCCAATTGTAAAATAAATCCTGACATTTCTTGACTAAGTCTCCATTCTTAATCGCACTATTCAGATCATGTGATTATGATGGTGTCACTTTCAGTAAGCAAGAGCTTTTGAAAAGGTAAAGACTTCCTGGAAAAAAATTAGAAAGAGTCTAAGTGAAGAGTGAACATTAGCTGAGTAAATAAACATATTGTATATGTAGTAAATTCAGAAGTAGTCCTAGAGAGGCCTGACAATTTTGAATTGGTGTCCTAGGATCTCTGCCTTGATTTATTTGTCTTGAATAAGCACTTTATTGGGTCAGCATTGTGCTGGATCCCAAACCTATCCCAGAACCACTAGGCACAAGGCAGGAGAAACAGCAACAACAACAATAATAATAATAATACTGGTGGCATAGTGGTTGGCACGTCCGACTCACAGCAAGAAGGTCCTGGGTTTGACTCGGTGAGTGTGTTTCTGTTTGGAGTTTACATGTTCTCCTTGTGCTTGTGTGGGTTTCCACCAGTTACTCCGGTTTCCTTCCACAGTATAAAGATATGCACTTTAGGCTAACTGGCTGTTCAAAATTGCCCTATAGACGTAAGTTTAAGTGTAAATGGTTGTGTGCATTGGCCCTACCCCAGATTTAGCCCAGAGATGCTAGTAGGCTTTAGCTGTTCAGCAAATTAATGAGTGAATAA
The DNA here is from genome assembly GCA_028564935.1 of Neosilurus hyrtlii. Taxonomy (NCBI): domain Eukaryota; kingdom Metazoa; phylum Chordata; class Actinopteri; order Siluriformes; family Plotosidae; genus Neosilurus; species Neosilurus hyrtlii. The sequence continues at coordinate 5,185,535 of JAOUQZ010000028.1, forward strand.
CAATAATAATAATAATAATAATAACAGTAATAATAATTGCCCTGCGATGGTCTGGCGAGCTGTCCAGGGTGTACTGTACTCTCGCCCAGAGTCCGCTGAGATAGGTGCCAGCGTCCCTGCGACCCTAATTAGGATTAAGCAGTTCAGAAAATGGATGAATGAATGGAATGAATAATTTATTTATTTGTTGGTTGGTTGGTTAATTTGTGCACAAGTGCTAATCTTCCACTTGGTCATCTGAATACACCCTGGACGAGGCAAAATCCCTTGCAGGGCAACACTCATTCACCAGTTTTCTTATTGCTAGTTTGGGGAGGTGGGAGGCAACCAGAGGGCCTGGAGAAAACCCACACAGCCATATAAAGTGTGATACTCAACACAGAGTGTAACTCCTTGGAGCTGTGAGATGGTAATGCTCCCAGCGACTCTGGAAAATAGTATGTTTTAATACGAAAATTTGGGGCTTTAGCTTTAAATGAGCCAGCGATCCAGAGAGTGCCAGAATCATATGTTACACAGATAAATATTTTTTTCAGTGTAAAAGATCTTGTACAGTTTCACCTTTGTGAAAGATGTCAATTCAGCATTAAATTGTGTTGAGTATAAATGAGAATGTTTCATGTGCTGCTGCTATAAACACTCATTCACCAAAAACAGGAAGGAAAAAATAAATCTTTGGATTTAATGCAGCTCCATTAAACGTGTCTATCTGAGACTGCAGGCAGGAACAGACACAGATCTAAATCCTTCTTTTGTTAAGGAATTTAACACAGTCCCTGTACATATTTTATGGAAATGGCTATAATCACAACAAATGTTACAATGCAAGTACCTGGAGAGCCAAACGGGATATCAGCAGATAGACGCCATTTAAGCAGATTTGCATAACTTTTGTCGACTACAGCAAATATTTTCCACAGGGCATATCTCAAGATTTTCCGACTTTATAGGAAAATGTCCCAGTATCTTTGGGGAATCCAACAATTTACTCTTTTCAACTCAATTACTGGGTGATTATGCCTATGGACACCGGGGCTTTAGAGCGTTGGAAAACCTGAGGGATCCAGTGACTGATATACATGGTGTTTGTGCAATAATCAAATCCTCTATTCAGAGCAGCTTTAGGGAGTTGCTGTAGCAAACCTCTTGTTAGTTGTCCTATTTGAGAATACAATCTCACTCAAATTGGCATGTTTTGATTTCCCAGTAGTCCCATAGCGAGTACGCCGAGTCTCAGCATTGAAGATCTGCCTTTCTTCAATTACTGCAATTTGTCATTCAAATGGCCCTTGCTGCAAGAAATTATTTTGGATTTTGTCAGAAATCAAAATGCACACGTGTAAATTACAAAATAAATTTTTACAACCCAGGTCTTAAATTGTGTTCTAAATAAAAAAAATAATAAATAAATAAAATAAAATAAAAAATTACAAAACACAACTTTTTTTCTTTTTCTCTCTCTTTTTTTATTATTTTAATTCAAGTCATGATTGTCGAATCTGCAGAAAAGAGAAGGAAATTTAAAAGTTTATACCATCCATTTAAATCAAGCAGACTTAACAATGCATGAAGTCATAGTTTTGCTTCCGGAATAACAGGATGAAAGAAACATTGTTATTAAAATCATACCTTTCTGAGACTTAGCAGATTCAGGTGTATTATTAAATTAAGCCTTCTATTTTTCCTGACACATGGGTACGTGACTCTCAGTGAAGATAAAGAGGACACGCCAGGTTTCTCTCCAGAGGAATTTCATAGTGCGACTTCCTGCCTGCCTGCCATTTACTTTTACATTTGCCGCAGGCGCTGCGTTGAGAAACAATAGAACAACGCCGTGTTTCGCACTGAATCGCTTCACACTGAACACAGCTGGTGTTCTGTACCTTAAAGCTCGAGTTCTATGTAAGCAGTGAAGCTTAAGGTGAAACGCTTGAAGACAACAGAGGAGCTAAACACTCAGAGATTTAGAGATTTAAGCACCCTCACAGGTTTGTTTTGCCAGTCTGTTTTTTGAAATGTATGATTCCATATTCAACAGCATTATGTAGAAGTTGAATAATAAACAATCCTTATGTTTTGTCTACTTTCTCTATAAAGTATTCTCTTGTGTACTGTATCATACTGATAAGCTAAGAAGATGCAAATGGCTCATTTGTGAGTGGTTTTATGTTGTTTTTCTCATTTTTATCTCCAACTTTTATTACTGAACTCCTTAAAATTTAAGTTTATTTGTCAACATTGAATATATAAAGTATGACACAGTGGTGTAGAGGCTAGCATTTCTGCCTCACAGCAAGAGCAGTCTGACGTCTGATGTTAGAGAGGAATATGTTCCTTATGTGTCTGAGGACACAGTGTCACTTATTGACGTAACTGACCCTGTACCCATCAAGATCTTGCAACTGGGGCAGCTCAATCTGTGTTATTAGAAGGTGTATTACCTTTGAATTCGAGTTCGGCCACTGGTGAATTTTCAATGATTCAATGGGCTCCACCCACCCTAGCACCATAATAAGCACGCAGTTACCCATTTAACAATGGCTTACCCCATCTAAGGCAACAGTATCTCTCTCTCTCTCTCTCTCTCTCTCTCTCTCTCTCTCTCTCTCTCTCTTTTGGTGTCTCTGTTTATGATGGCTGCATTTTCCTCTTAACATTGTTGTAGGGTTTTTTTATCTATTAATTTTTTACCATAATATAGTTAAATGCTCAAAATGTGATTAATTATTATACTGTATATGTGTATGACATAAGGACATTAAGGATGTACTGCAGAATAATAATAATAATAATAATAATAATAATAATAATAATAATAATAATAGAGAGCTGTCCAGATATAAGAACTGTGTTAAACCCACCTGTAAAAGGCTTTTACACCTGAGCCTACTGGATCATCAGAGCCGGAGCTTATCCCCAGTTTCCTTAGCATGATTCAACTAGGAGTTCAACTCCTTCTGGATTTGATGCTACTCCATTGCTGGTTACCTTCCCAGTATATTTTTAACAGTACCCATTTATACTGCTATACAGGGTGTACTCTGCCCTCGCCCAGAGTTGGCTGAGATGGGCGGCAGCCTCCCCGTGACCCAAATTAGAATTAAGCGGTTCAGAAAATGAATGAATTGATAATAATAATAATAATAATAATTATTATTATTATTATTTTTATTATTATTATTATTATTATTATTATTGTTATTATTATTATTTTCATCATCATCATTATTATAATTAATTTTCATTTAATTTATAGTTTATGTAACAGACTTAAATTTTCAGAAGTATCTCATCAGCCAGTATCAGCATTACATTGAAAATACAAAATGTGTGTAAGAACTTTTGTTTGTCCTGTGACCTTCAGGAAATTTGAATGACCTTCCATTGTGATCTTGTGATATTTCACCATGGTTAATTAAATATTGATATAATTTTTTGGTGAAAATGTATTAAACAATGTTATTGTAGGCAATGAGAATCAAAAAAAAATTCCAAGAAGTATATTGAAGTAAAAGTATGGATAATAAACAAAAACACCAAAAATACAATTTTTTCAGAAAAATTGAAAGGTGTTGCTGGAATTGTTTAGCACGTGAGAAAATGAAAAAAAAAAAAAAATACAGTGATGCAGTGATGATTATACACTTAACAAAATAAAGATAAGTCAGAAACCAAGTATTTATGTCATGTAATATTGGATTATATTGATGAGAATAAGTAAACAAACAACAGTATATTGTAATAACAAAAATGACAGTCTCTTTTTTGAGAAAAACAAAAGTCAGTATTTAGTGTGGCCACCCTATACTTTGATTACAGCATTTTACCTTTTAGGCATAGTGTTCACTTTTTTTTTTTATTTCTTCACATGAATTGAAATTCATTTATGCTATGCTTACCTTATAATTTTTATAGATAACATCATTAGCAAACTAATGGCACCCCAACCATGCAATCTATGCACTTCACATCTAAATACAGTTTAGCATAATGTTAATGGTAATACTCTTTTAAATGTTTGTTCCAATGTACACCATTATAGCCTTATTCTGTCACAAAGCTTTCATCGGCAATGGCTAGTACAGTGTTTGGAACCGAGTACGTCAGATCTTATAATTCACAGAGACAGCTATGAAAAAAATATTCCTGTACATACACAAAATCAATTAAATAAAGGCCTATTCATGTCTTTAAAATCCACTTTCTCTCCTGAATGTTTAGCCTGAAATTGTTTTTCGAAAATGAGCCACATTTAGGTCTATCTCGCAGGCAGATGATGGCTGTCAAACGAATCAGATCAAGTAAAATTGAATCACAGTTGAGCACGCACAAGAAAACAAAAGCCTGTCAGCTAAATACATGAAGCTGATAAATTGCGAGGCCATTTTGATTGACGTGCCTAGAACATATCGTACATTTCAGAGAATAAATACTTTGCATCCCTTCCTGTGATGGACTGTGAGATCATTGCAATAAGAATTATTTGAAGTTTCTTTAGGAATTGACGTGCTCTGCGTTGGAAGTCAGTGCCGCCGTAAATGGTTGTGTTGCTGTCAAAAGTGAGCGGTGTTTGGAGATGGGATGTGTGCGTTATTCATCAGTGCGAGGATGGCACTGTGAAGAATGGAGATGTGACAAAATCACTCCTTTATCGAATAATGATGGCTGACACCGGGCCTAATGGATGCAGTGTTTTTAATCTTGGCTCCGTTATGGACTCCGCTGGCAGGCCTACAGGTGTGCTGTGACAGCCCGTCTCTTCTCTTACTCATCACTTACACACCACAGACAAGACTTCATCCTTCTTCTCTAAAGTACTGGCACTTCCCATTTAGAAAAGCACAAAGAGGGCTTAGTATTTTCTGACCCTGAGCATTGGGTTCAATGACCTTCTTAGTCTTGTACGATACACTTGAGATTTGGGGCAGAAGATACCACGTTTCTAAACAACGCAAATACCTTTGCAAAAACTTCTTGTGTAGTGTATATCATGCAGTATCTTTTGATTCTAACAAGCCAACATTCCATACTGGTGCTGTCCACCTACACAATGACTCATCGACAAGATTCTGATATTTTCAAACTTCAGGCAAAATAAACACCTCACACCAACCCCACGCAAGTTGTTCCATTGGCTTCATTCGACACTATTAACTTGTCTTGATACTGTGAGTAGGATGGGATACCCTTGGGTAACAAAGACGCTTCAGGACTTCTCATATCCTTTGCACAGTGTGCTTTTATATGTATGGCAGCCTGGGATAACTATTCACATGGTTAAAACTTTAATATGTTCGAGATAAATAGATAGAGAGAAAGATAGACGCACAAATTTCTCACTCATTTGCCAAATCTCTAAATCCTACTAGGGTGGTGGGGAGGCTGGAGCCTATCTCAGCCTACACTGGGTGAAAGGACCAAACAGGGCCAAAATCTGAACATACTAAAAAAGGAGTCACAACCAAAATATGATGGTAAACATGTAAAGCTGTTACCATCCTTTGATGAAAATGATACTGACAAATATTTCATACCATTGCTGAAATGCTGAGAGGCAAGAGCCAAGAAGCATCTGCTTCACTTTCAGCAGAAGACAGTCAAGATTATCACCTGGTCAAGGCTGCTATCCTGGAGGCCTATGAGCTGGTACCAGAGGCTTATCACCAAAAATTTAGGACCTATCATAAGCCAGATGGCCACACTTACGTGCAGTTTGCCAATGAAAAAAATTCTGTTTAACAGATGGTGTAGAATAGATCAAGTCAAGTCAACACTCTTAACAAGTTGAAGCAAGTTATGCTGCTTGAAGACTTCAAAAGATGTGTGCACGATGATCTCAGAACCTACCTGAATGAACACAAAGTTGATATTCTTCAAGAGGTCGCTGTCCTTGCTGATGACTACATCCTTACTCATAAGAAAGTCTTTGTGAAGAGAAGTGATGACTGTGAGAGGCCAAAGCCTTACTCCGATCAAAGACCTGAGTCCTCCGGCAGCCATCAAGTCCAGTGTCCAGGAGAAGAAATTCGAGAAAGACCAGACCAGGTCAGGTCCTACATGTCAATATTGTAAGAAGAATACTCTAAAAAGAAGAAAACAGCCTTTTGGGCTTATCTTCTCTAGAAAACCTTTCAAAAATTAATAGTATGGTTTCTAAAGATCATGTCAAGCAGTCTGACATTAGCAAGGAATACATTCCTTATGTGTCCGAGGGCACATTATCACATGTTGGTGCAACCAATCCAGTACCAGACGAAATCTTTCGAGATACTAGGGCAGCTCAATCTATTTTACTAAAAAGTGTATTACCTTTAGATTCGAGTTCGGCCACC
>JAOUQZ010000028.1:5191966-5205624 GCA_028564935.1 Neosilurus hyrtlii
AAATCTTTCGAGATACTAGGGCAGCTCAATCTATTTTACTAAAAAGTGTATTACCTTTAGATTCGAGTTCGGCCACCAGTGAAACACCAGTTCGGCCACCAGTGAATGTTACAAGGTTTTGAGGGTGGTGTTATAGGAGTTATTTTGGATTTGTCACAGATATTTGCTGATCCCAGTGAGGATCTTGATCTTGCTTCAGATGTGAATAATAAGACATCAATAAAGTCCAAGACAAATAAATCTATTAAGAGAAAAGTTGATTCAGGAACAGAGAGGTGACCCTGATATGAAGTCTCTTTTTGATGCTGCTCTTCCTGAAGAGCAGTTGGCTAAAGCCCCAGTCGGCTTGGTGATAGACCATCAGTGATAGACTCCTGATGAGGAAGTGGAGACCCCCAGATGTTCAAGCTCCTGAAGACTGGGCGACTATGCACCAAAGTGTGAATACGAAGGCATGTCCTCCTAAGGTTTTTAGATTGGAACAAAAGGTTCCCTTTGTAGGTATGAAATCAACCAAAATCATGAAAGCTCTCATTGATTTCTTTAAGTTGTTCGGTCAGGTCAGTGTGACCTATTTAGGCTATGTTGTTGGCCATGGGCAAACGGTGCCCATTATAACAAAAGTCCACAATATTGCAGAAAGTCTCTACAGAAAGTGTTGCAAGAACCTTGCTGACTTCACTGCAGCATTGACAAATATGTTGGCTATAGATGCAAGCAATGTTGGTGCAGGTGCTATACTGTCATACCTAAATAACAATAACATTGAACATCCTGAACCATTGAACCCAAACCCAGGACTTTCTTGCTGTGAAGCAATTGTGCTAACCACTATGCCACCGTGCCATCCTAGATAGATTTCTAAAATCATCCTGCTCTTTTTCGTGTGATGGGCTGATAAGCTGTTCAGGGTGCACCCTGCCTTAGCCCAGAGTTAGCTGAGAAAGGCTCCAGCCTCCCCACAACTCTACTAGAATAAAGGGGTTCAGCAAATGAATAAATAAATGAACGAATAAACATACTCTCTTGTACTGAAATATATTTGCTTTTGTACATATTATCAACATCATCCATGTCTTTGTGCTTTAATACATCTTTGACATGAAGGAACATCTCTTCCTGACCCCAGTATTTCAGTTCATTGCTTTCAATTTTATTAAATTCCCCACAGCATGAGGACTATTTCCACTCCCTCCTTAGTCTTGTTTTTAGTCTTTCTTAATTCCTTGATGAATGTTAAACATTTGATTCGAATCAGGCAGCGCTCTCTTTAAAGCAAACATCTTATAATTTCAAACCTCCTTTCCTGTGGTGGCTGCACATATTTTCCACTTAAAGTGATTTACTGACATGCATTCATGAGTGAATGATTGAATTTTGCCAGGCCTGAGTGATATTTGCACAGCATGTAATTGCAGAGGGCGGCATACTGAACAAAAGCCTCTGCACATGTTGCTATGGGATTTCGGTGCAATCTCTTCTTAAATTGGTGTTTTAAAAAGAAAAATGAGAGCAAGCGAGAAATAAAGACAGAGAGCTTGTGTGTTGGCAAATGAACAATTAAAAAAAAAGATCAATATGGACCTGCACCCATGTTTATAGAGAAATCTATAATAAAATTTCTATCCCTGGTGCGCTTACCAGCAAGAAATCAGTGCCACTGGTACATTTGTGCACTCCTGTCTGGTGGGGTCCATGACAGCTCTCTGCCAGAGACAGCTTGATGGGTTGCATGATGTGGCATTAGCATAACACATACATGATATATGAATCCAGGACCAGAGCAAAACAACTTATATTCCAATTTTTCCCACATTATTATGGAACAAAAGGCAAAATCAAAATCCTAATTCCTGCTCAGATGCATGTTTTAATGTTTTAAGAAAGCTATTAGGACATAAAACATTCAAGACAACCATATCTTAATGCATCAGAAGTGTATTTATGCGAGTGCAGTTCTCCACTCTTTGGTTATGAGAGAAAATGTTAGCCCTCTGAGCCACACCATCCTGTGCAGCACTACAAAGAGTACTAGCATGTCCACCCCGCTGCTAGCTTAACCTGACACTAGCGCAAGCTAGTTTCCACATGCTTTTGCTTGTTTTGGTTTGTTTTAATCGGATGGAAGGGTCCTACCGACGTTGACATGCCTTGGCTCACAGATACACACACATACACTCTCATACTCATGCATACAGTCAGAAGGACAGTGGGCTGTCCGGTGCAGCATCATTAGCTCAGCGAAGACATGGCGGCCCTGACACATGTCGGACGCTTGCGCATAATTTGGAGGTAACACCACGTTTGTGTGCAGGCATGCTGTCAGCCGTGCAGCAGGAGCAGAGGACACTGGGACGGGGGGAAATCGTCTCGAGGAAGAGATGGAAGGGTTTTATATGGGGGAGTTCTGCCGGGCTCAAACGACTGCTTCCCCGTGACGCTAGAGAAGCGGAGGGGCTGCGTTTCAAAAAGCTACTGTAGCGATCATAGTCTCCGTCCAAGAGAGGACCTGCCAATGTGGTTCCTCCTCAAACAGGGCCTAGCTGGGATTCACTATTTGGCAAGTTAGACATCACCTTTCAGGCCAGTGCCAATTGTCATGCAATTGAATCAGCATAATTTGACAGATAAGACATGCCTGGTTACTTTATGTCGCCACAATGCTGCTTATTTCTGGTTGAGATGAGCAACAAGAAAAGCCACGAGGATCAAATGTAAAAAGGAAAGTGTTGTAGGACACATAGCTATTCCCCATCCTCTGACATCTACTGTGCAATAAATAGGAACATTCGTTACAATGAAGTCAATCCATTCTTATATACTTTAATTATGTCTTAGCGAGCACCCATAGTTCATCTTCTAGGTACAGTATGAAAACCATCACGTTGCATCCATGGACAATCGATCAACGTTCAGAATGAGTTCCTCTTGTTTTCCAGCCCAGCACTTAATGTATGCAACACTGTTGCTCTGTAGGTATTTTGTCCCCTTCATCCATCAATCTAACCATGCATTATGCATATCAGGGGTCATATTGGTGGCTGCCTCCTCCTGCACAGGCGCTAATCCTTATCTTAAGTGTAATAACAAGATTAGCCAAGGTACGGGGTCTTACAGAAGGTCCTGGTTTGACCACAGCAAGGTTGACAAGGCCAGGGCATCGAGAAGATCTCGCACACTCCACCGAGCCCGGCTCATTGATTACCTTAACACACTACACAGACCTGGGCTTGGGTCTGAGTAGTATTTTGCAGTCAGATAAATGGCAGCTAGCCACACACAGCAGGGGCCAATGTCATGCAAATGGTGCAGCTTAGGTTGTGGTTGGTCAAGCTGTGACTAAGAATGATTTTTGGCATTTCATTTTTGGCTCTTGCTGAGTGGTATAATGTCACCGGATTGTTTAATGGCTTAAAATAACAATTAGACAAAAGCCTCCAGTGTTTCTATACTCCATGGATGGTTTAATGTCATCAGGGTCATTTGGAATAAGAAAGGTTGAAAGGTCAAACCAAGAACTGCACTACTGCAGAATCATCAGAATTCACACAGTCTGACTCAGAAAATATTACAAAAGGTTTAGCTTGACGTGTTTCAAGATACTTTAGCTATAAGAAATGTATCTAACACCGTTTTATAAATAAACATGATACTCTGATGGCTGATGATTTCACACCTGCTAATAAAAAAAAGTGTAGAAATGGGTTACAAAATATTGTGTAAATATCGACATGGTGAAGTTTTCTAAAAGGAATTCCCAGTTTTAAAGCTTTGTCACAGTCAGAGGAAGTAATGCTAAATATTTCTGACACAATAAAGTGTTTGTGGTTAATGACTAACAGGACAAGCTGTATTTTTTTGTTTTCTACAATGTAAAAAATAAATAAATAAATAAAAGAGAGAGAAGTAGGCAGCGAAGGTAATGATATAAATATAAATGGGTAAACTATACATTAAATATTTTTTAATAGATAGTCATTTCATTTTTCAAAATAAAAGCTTTATTGTTTATTATGTGAGCGAAGGCCTGACACCTGTGTTGGCAAAAAGTCAGCTGAGTTAGGCTCCAGCCTCCCCAAGGTTTTTCAAATAAATGAGTAAGTACAATAACAGACTTTTTTTAGTGATAGCTAGAACTTTGGTTTGCCAATTAACTAGCTTTTATGCTTGTTCACTACGTCAAGAAATTAAATACTGTCAAATTAAAACGTGTTTTCCACAGATGTAAATACGATGTTAAAGAACAACAGTTAATTCAAATGCTTGTTGAAAAACTCAGTAGGTCTTTGAAGACCACCAATGACTCAGAGGTTAGCTCTTAGCCCCATCCTCAAATTCTCAACTAATCCTGAATTAACATATTGGTTAGCATGTATAAACAGTCTGAGAATGTTTCCATTTTTCATTGAATCCTGGATGCATAGACATCCGTGTTCAAGCTTGGTAATTCCCTGAATGTATGCAAGGTCCATAAACGCATCAGCCGTTAACATTTTTTATTTTTCAAAAGGACATGTCCCATATCTGTCAGGGACAGATGCTTGCTGATGAATGATATATGCACGCTCAGGACGACATGGCTGACTGCTGTGGGCGCTGATGTTTAGAGCCTATTAATTTTACAGTGCAAGTTGGAATTATCCATCTGCTAAAAGGTTAACTGCCTCCTTGCTTGTGAAGAGTGCATTTCTCAGTCACGGTCCATCTTGAACACGTAGCTGAAGCACGGACAAAGTTTATTCGAGTCTACTGGGCACATTGAGTGAAATAACAGCAAGGGCCCATTAATGAACGTCAATCATTGTGTGTTGCGCCGCTGTTTTATCGGCTTGGCTCGGATATATGCTTCTTTAAGAGATGTATTAATCGGGAGACAAACAATCCACTTAATGCCCAAAGTGAAGTGGAGAGGTGTTTTTACAAGTCTGTGGATGAGCTTCACTTTCATAGATGCCGTCCGTTCGTTGATTTAGTGCACTGCCTGCCACTCGCCTGTCAGTCGGCCAGAGTAATCTCTCTTTGTCAGCTGCCAGAGGGGGTGAAGTTCATCTTTGCAATAACGTTAAATGCACCGGTGTTTCCTGTCTCATGCATATGAATGGATATATAAATAAGGAAGTTGAGGAGTAGATAGATTGAGTGGGTGTCACTTCAAACTTCCTCATCATCTATAATAAAGGCATGTTGCACCATGCTTCACATGGAGTTATTGCTTTCCTAGAAAGTTCTAGTGTTCTAGGTTACAGAAGGTCAGATGTTTTGGCACCAGGAAGCTGGAGCAGTGCTTTTTTTCATCAGCAACCAGTTTTATATCAAAGTATCAGTTGTATGAGTATTGGTCACTAATCTCAACCAATCAAACAATCAGACATTATAATAATATACAAACATAAATAATTGGATAATGCTAAATTGGACCGTGCATCCTTGTGTCAACAAGTGGCAAAAAGAAAAGCCAGATTGGTACCATCTTGAAGGTCAGCGGTTCAAGCCCCACTGTCACCAAGTTGACACTGCTGTCTTCCCAGTGCAGCTAACTGGGTTGTCAAATGCAAGCCATGTCTCTCACTGTCTGTGGTGAGAGGCATGTAAAAGAACCAAGAACAAGCTGTCCCGGGTGCAGACTGCACAGAGTCGACTGAGATGACCCTTATTAGGATTAAGCGGTTCAGATAAATAAATTAATGAACGGTAGTATCTTGGTGAGAGCTCTTTATTGTTTAAAGTTATAGTTGAATGGAATGAATGATCAGAAAATTTAAATAAATACATCTAAGATGTATGTTTCATTCAAAAACCTTGTTTCTTTTGCCAGATTTCAGCTACACAAACCTGCTTTTATATTTTTATAGTTCTTTGAACTGCTTTATCCTAAATAGGGTCGCGGGCAGGCTGCCGCCATTTTCAGCTGACTCTGGGCAAGGGCAGAGTACACCCTGGACAGCTCGCCAGGCCATTGCAGGGCAGAAACACGCTGACGGCAACTCAATGGCCAATGGCCTTCTTTTACATGCCTCTTACCACAGACAGTGAGAGACATGGCTGGCCTTGATAACCCAGTTAGCTGCACTGCGGGGACAGCAATGACAACTTGGTGATGGTGGGGCTTGAACTCCTGACCTTTGGATCAGTAATCCAGTACCCTGCTCCGGGCCACCACTGCCCCTTTTTTATATTTTATTTTCTAAATAAAAGTGTTAGTGAAATTATTGGTAAAGCTTTATTAAATTATGCCTTTGTGACCTTAAGCAGTGAAATGTTCCAAGTTTTGGGCTGTGACAGCTTCCAATCATGCTACTACTTATTGAGATCTTATAGATGGGTTGCAATACACATCACAACCCGGAAACAAAACAAGGCTACCGCAACACCACCATGGCTACGCTGAGGCATTTGCTGTTGCAATCTATGCGAGAGCAGACGAAATGCCAAGCAAATGTGCTGTAATAGGCAGTTCTAATTGTGCGGACAGGGAAAAAGACAGGGTTTTAGAGAGTTTTGGCAATTATTAAAACCCAGGGCCCATGCAGAAGAACTGGCGAGTCAAATGGTTTAGTAATATATCCAGAGTAGATTTGGATGAAAAGAAGATTGAGACCTGTGTTTTCAGTGATCAATTTGTAACCGGAGAGTATACTCTGTAAAACTCTTTTTTGTCATGTTTTGTTTATATTCATAAGAAAGACGTCTACTCATTAAAAGCAATTATAGCACAAGCAAATAACAGACTGAAAGAAAGTATGTCTTTTTAGTGACTTTAAAAACATGGCATTTTCAGAATCATGGTATTTGAAATATAAGCTGAATCATTCTACACATTTCAGAACTACAGTACTCATGTATGAATCGCCTTTCTATGGCTGTAACCATGTTCGAACACTAAAAAAAATGTAATTTTGAGCTTCACTGGACTGGACTCTCACTGAGCCACACACAGATCCGGCCTACACAGCCACTTCGCCATTTCAATGTTAGTGTTAAAGTAAAATGGAAAACTTACCTGTCCTATGAGAAGAACCCTTTCATTTTGGTTAGATTTCACTGTTATTTCCTGCACCCATTCACTGACAAAATATCCTAAAATGGCGGACAGCTTTCGTATCCAGGGGCTACGCCTAGTCATGCGACTGTGTCACGTTTCTACTGCAGCCCATCTATAGCAAGGTGATCTCATCAAGATGGCTGCACTATGGCATTACGGTTAAAACTCTAATGTGTGATATCGTTTTTTTGAAAGCAGTGCTACTGGTACCTACAGAACTAACATTACTGCTTCTTATTGGTTACCTCACTATTTATATGTAATGTGTGGATCTTGGGTTTTGTTTCTAAAAACATTTTTGGTAATGATTGGTCAAACTCAGATACACACCAGTCTTGAGCTCTAACCACAATACGCATGGAGGATTGCATGTTCTCCCCATATTGCCTGGGTTTCTTTTGGATTTCCTTAGAAAACTGTTCTCAATAAACGTTGTTAGCCATATGATTGCAGCTGGTCTGTGCAGCTAAACCACTTTATTCAGATTGGACTTAACATTGTGGTCCATTTGACTGTAATCTTTCAACATCATGGAAAACAAACTACAATCTGTTTTGTATTATTCATTCATTCACTCACTCACTCGCTGAACCGCTTAATCCTACTAGAGTCGCAGGGAGGCTGGAATCTATTCAACACTGGGCCGATTTAATGCTGAACAGCTCGCCAGAGCGTCGCAGGGTCAACACTCACAATACCAATCACATTCACAATCACACTCACACCTAGTGTCAATTCGGAACAGCCAGTTAACCTAATGTGCATGTCTTTGAAGTGTGGGAGGACACCGGAGTACCCGGAGGAAACCCATACAAGCACAGGGAGAACATGCACATACAAATGCCCTTGCCTAGCCCGGGACTTGAACCCAGGACCTTCTTGCTGTGAGGCGGACATACTAAATACTACGCCACTGTGCTGCCCTTGTTTTATTCCATGTAGGATAATAAGGTTTCCCAAAGGACTTAATATCATTTGCACCATGCTGCAATAGTCAGATATGTGCCATATTGGACACGGTGTTATACTGAATGTAGGCCATGGTTCTTGTTTGAGGAGGGAAAAAAAAGATATTCATGTGAGGATAATGAGCAAAAAACAAATATATTTAGCATTAGCTAATCATGGCCATATCTTTTTTAAATACCATCAACAGCAGCACTCATAAAAAGGTGCTTTTTCTGAAGTGTGTTTCTTTAACACCTCTCGGCAGGCTCCGCTGTAACACGGCACTATTTTTATTGACACCCTTTGAAAAACAACAACCACAAGGCAAGCTGTCACTCATGTTCCCCCTTTTCGCTCTCTTCAAATCTGAGAGGCAGGGCCTGCTCTGTCTGCAACATGGCTCAGTCACTGCTGCCTCCACTCCCGGGCTGACACGTCCCTTCGCTGCTCGTTGTCACCTCACATACACAGATATACACACGCGCACCACACGCACACACTCTACGACATGCAACACTTCCAACGAAGCACACGCCCACACACACACGCACCACCACAATGTGTGACAACTCCAGCACAACACACAAAGACACACACATACACACACACATACACACAGAGACACATACATGCACAGAAACACGTGGCGAGTTAATTCCCGCCCGCGTATGTTTCTTTGTCCACATTCGGCTGGTGTTAACCCAAACCGAGATGCCAAGAGTGGGGGGTGGTGGTGACGGTGATGGTGGTGGTGGTGGTGGAGTGTAGTGCATGAGAGGAGGGAGGGATGACAAAAAAGGAAGACAGACAGACAGAAAGAGGAAAATTGAGCTTCAGCATGTGCCAAAGTTGGCGCTGCCAGTCAGCGACACGTATTTTGACAATCATAGGCTGTCATCACTCTGTGATCAGAACTGTCAGAGCCGAGGCGGCCAAGAGATGAGCCGAGAACTGGCAATCCTCACTTTTCTTCCTCACAAAGCACTGTCAGGAGAGTCACTTCTGGTATTTATACACACATACGTACACACACCCAGCAAGTCGGCAAATCAAACATGTCATCTGAGCCATGTGCAGCACACAAAGAATGATGAACAGATCCGGGGTTTGAAAGTTGGAAAAGGCATATCTGTCTAAAAATAAGCTATAGTCTGACATTATTTCACACAGGAGGCAGCTTATATGCAGCCTTCTTAATGTTAAAATAATGCACTTATATGTTTTCACTCTTTGCACTTTAATGTTGTGTCCATATGGGGACCCTACAGGTTCTCTGGTTTCCTCCCACTTCCCAAAAACATGGCAAGGAAAGGACTGATGATGCTAAATTACCCCTAAACTGTAAATAAATACATGAATGTATTGTGCATGATGCTCTGTGTATTCGAGCCTTACACAGCCAGTATTGCTAAGAAATGGACTGGATCCGGCAACCCTGACCAGAATAAAGTAGTTACTAAAGATAAATAAAAGTATGTATGATAATCTGGAGGAAAAAAAAAACATATTTAGACAAACATACTTTGAGTTCCCCATAAATATATTTTACTAAAAAATAAGAGAGGGCACAGTGGCGCAGTGGTTAGCACGTTCGCCTCGCAGCAAGAAGGTCCTGGGTTCGGTTCCCAGGCTCGGGGTGTTTCTGTGTGGAGTTTGCATGTTCTCCCTGTGCTTGCTTGGGTTTTCTCTTGGTATTTCGGTTGAATAAATAAATGAATAAAAAAAGAAGAGTACGGCACAGTGGCGTAGTGGTTAGCACGTCTGACACATCGCAATAAGGTCCTGGGTTCATCTCCGGAGCTCAGCAACAGTGTTTCTGTGTGGAGTTAACAGGCTCTCTGTGTGCTTGTGTGGGTTTCCTCTAGAACTCTAGATTTTTTTCCACAGTCCAAAGACATGCACATTAGGTTAACTGGCTGTTTCAAATTGCCACTAGGTGTGAGTGTCAATATTTGTATGTGCTGCCCTGTGATGGTCTGGAGAGCTGTTCAATGTGTACCACACCTTTGCCCAGTGTCAACCTCCACATGACCCTCATAGGTTTAGGCGGTTCAGCAAAATGAAGAATTAAAAAAACAAAACAAAACAAAATGAGATTCCATCTAGTCTGTGCATATCATAAATGACCTTACCTGGTGTGTGAACACTACATCACTGGTCAAGAGAGCACAGCAGCATCTGTACTTCCTGCAAAGGATGAGATGAGCCCACCTGCCCGCGTTTATCCTCAGCACATTCTATAGACTGGAATACTGTGAAGAGAGTGGTGAGGACAGCAGAGAAGATCATTGGGGACGCCATATCACCATTCTGGACATTCCATCTAAGTGCTGCTTGTCACAAGCCTCAACCATTATCAGTGACCCCTCACCCCCCCACCATGCACTGTTCTCCCTGCTGATCTCAAGGAAGAGGTTCTGCAGCTTTCGGTGCAGAACCGCCAGGTTCTGTAATAGCTTTTTTCCATATGCCATCAGACTGTTGACCTCTCAGTGAAAATTGCTGCTCATACCAGACACATAGTTCTATGCTGGTCACCATGTCTTTTGTGCACTCCTTCAAAACTTTTAAATTTACTTTGTATCATTTACGAACAATCTTCTGTAAATTATTCTGTATTTTTGTATTTTGCACTAATAGAATTCCACAGGTCACTTTCTCGCAGTATTTTCTTTGTACACTTGCTGTTTACTGAATGACAATAAAATTGTCTAGGTCTTTATATATACATACTTTAACCATGACACAGACAGGTCAGGTGAGCTCTGTGCTTCATGGTGAGCTAGCGCTGTGTAGCTAACAGCACCTGTTCTGCTTTCTTCAGGGCACACATTCAAAAACTAATGAAAAGTGAAGCAAAGAAAGGAAACGGTGCTAGCATGTACTAGGATAAACACAAGAAAAGCAAACTAAAATGTGATTTTCAATGTTTAAAATGTAAAATTGTAAAGTGAACATGATGACACCGTCTGGTCCAAGTGACCGTGACAAACTGTGTCTTTATTTATTTATTTTATTTGAGGATTTTTCAGATTTTTTTTTTTGATCACGAGATGACGGACTAATCAGACTCTGCCATTCACCTGTGTTATATACCTACATAATATTTAACCAATAGAAGAAATTTGACCAAATATTAGGGATTACTTCCTTTCTGACAGTCAAGTGAGCATTTAATTTTGCTGGGATCGCATAATACTTTTACATACATATGATTTTTTTTCAGGCATTCAGCCATAAGCATTGTATAATGTGAATATTCTGTGTCGCCTATTCTTAGCACACCTAAGATTGTTTATTAGGCCAGTGACTAGGGCTGAAACTCCACCGTGGTCAGAATGTCATTGTACTGGATCACAATCTAAAACAATGAAATCATCATTGCATCATCATTCTAAAACAATGAAATCATCATTACTTTATCTAATGAACTCAGCATGAGAAAAAGTCATTTGAAATGACAGCTATGAATTTGAAAGTGCTGCTTGCCAGGCAGCAGTAGTCTGCTTAGGAAAAGTTAGCATTACTTTATTAGCAGGGATCTTCATGAGACTCTGGTAGAGACAGGGTTAATTAGCTTGTCTACCCAGAGGCCCTGCAAGCTTCAGGAATAGGGTTTTGATCCGTATGATGGACACATGCTGAACACCCGCTGGACAAGTCTGAAAGTAGAAAAACAGAGAGACAGACACATAGTGTGTGTGAAACAAGAAGAGAGAGAGAGAGAGAGAGAGAGAGAGAGACAGACAGAGAGAGAAAAAGGGAGTTGCAGTGAGCAATCTTGTACATTTCTCAGTGTTTTTTTGGTTTTGTCTATCTTGAGCAAGTAGGCCCCTGATTTTACTCTTTGGAGAATAAGGTGAGGTAGAGCCCCATTTCCACCAACCTTATAGTGCAGTCATGTGAATAAAACATCGTGCTCAGAGAGAGAGAGAGGTGGGGGGGGTCGACTACAAAACGACATGTAAAATGTAATTTTAACACTAGAGACTCCGACACATCCTATAACAGCTACACTTTTTAATCATATTCCATAATATATTAAAATGTATAAATAATAATAAAAATAAAAAATACAGCCGTAATATATTCCTATGAAATACAAAAGTAATATAATTTACAGAAATCATCATATTTGAATAATTACTTGATTTTCATTTTGGGTGGCAGCATCAAGTGTCAAGGAGGGGGGACGTGCTTGCTCTTACCCCTTCTTGGATGGTGGTAGTCACATGATAGGGAGGCGATGCTTGTTGGGTGGGAATTGACTACGACAAAATTAGGGAAGAAAAGAATATTAGGTTTAATTCTGATTATTTGCTATCAGACAAGATATTGGTGGCTAGAGATTATTTTTAACTAAAACAATCCGCCAATCTAATTCCTGTTGTTGCTCCTTCCCTGAGCATGTGGCACTGTGAGTACTTCCCCAGTACTTAAAGTATAATAAAGTATCTAAATATGTATAAAATATATAGACAATGAGGAGAGATGTAGCATAAAATAAATGTAAATCTCAGATTAAGCAATCTTAATTTAAATTCTTAAAAAAAATTTACAATAGTTTTTTTTCTTTGGTATTTTGCCCACACCTGCTTTGCTGTGCATACTGTAGCCATAGCCCTTCGCTGATTGAAATTGAATACCAGCTAACAGTCTGAGTGCAAGAAAGAAATAATAGGCACATTTTAAGAACGATTGGCTTCAGCAAGAAAGCCTGGGAGAAGAACAGTGGAGAACTGCAGACAGAGATGTTTGGATATGCCTGGCTATGGCACAGATGGCGTTCCCACCTGAATGCCACCTGTAATAGCCAGAGTGAGCTGTGAAGCACACTTCCAATTGCCCTCAGGTGATCCTATAAATGTTTCATTGTTGCATGTATCTGACTCAGACTCTTTAGTTCGAAGCTGCCCCCAGGTGAGAGGCCTCAAGAAAAAAAAAACATGCGTTTTTTTTAAGGATGTGTATTTATTTTTCTTCAGCGTGACTCAAAAGGTGTAGGCAGTGTTTAGCCTCTATGAATGACAAGGACTGATAACTTTAATTAACAACCTGCCACATTATCTTCTCATGGTGAACAACATGCCTCAAAAATCAGCCTGCTTCAAGGACTCTCTCAATTCACACACAATTAAAAAGAAATCAATAAATCCTAAAATAAATAAATAAATAAATAGAATAAAAATTCCTCATCTGGCTACTCCATTTAGCACATAAGATGTGAAAAAGAAAGGACATGTAAACAATCATGTACATTTGACATGATAAGAAATAATAGCTCATAAAATCAAATGTGATACATGAACATTCAAGCAAAAAATATTTATGCTAGATAATGGGAAAAATAAAGAAGGTGTGTGACAAAAAAAAATAATTAATTAAAATCAAGTGCAATACAATAAATGATTTTGAAAAACATATGAATTTTAGGGAAAAATCATGTGAAAATTGAAAGACTGAAATTAAAAATAAGTAAAAAAAAAAAAAAAAAAAAAAAAAAAAACCCCAGACAATAAATAAGTATAAAGAAAATCACTGTATATAATTAATACTGAGAAAATCACATATGAAAATAAATTTGTGTACATATATATTTGTGTGTGTGTGTGTGTGT
This sequence comes from Neosilurus hyrtlii, assembly GCA_028564935.1. Classification (NCBI taxonomy): domain Eukaryota; kingdom Metazoa; phylum Chordata; class Actinopteri; order Siluriformes; family Plotosidae; genus Neosilurus; species Neosilurus hyrtlii. The sequence continues at coordinate 5,205,574 of JAOUQZ010000028.1, forward strand.
GTGTGTGTGTGTGTGAGCGATAAGTCTGCGCAAAACAAGTTTATTTCAGCT
>JAOUQZ010000028.1:5205724-5219128 GCA_028564935.1 Neosilurus hyrtlii
ATATATATATATATATATATATATATATATTTATGTGTGTGTGTGTGTGTGTGTGTGTGTGTGTGTGTGTGTGTGTGCGATAAGTCTGCGGAAAACAAGTTTATTTCAGCTGGCACATCACACTCACTTTAAACATACAGCACATTTTACACACAAACTTGTGACCATTGCTTCTGGTAACTATAGTGGACGGGCAAGCATGCATGCCTATGACCCCATAAGCAACCATTCCAACACACTCTACAAAATTAATAATCAAAATTAATGTATAGTATAGTAAAAAAAATAATGTAAATATAAATGAAGCTTTAAAAAATTACAGGAGTAAAATGTATATGAAAAAATCAGATGTGTTCATAAGTTATAAAATCATTTACATGTTCATGTGAAAAATAAACTGTGAAAAGAATGTTAATAATAAAAAACATAACGTGTCACATGAAAACATATCACCACAAGAGGAGCTCAGTTTGTCAAAAAATGTATTTATTTTACTGGATATTCTAAACTTCCATAACAATTATTTATTACTGGATATCAACTGAGCCTCATTTCAAAAACAACAATTTGATGATTTATTTTACCATTTTTAAGCATGACAGTGGTTGTGCGCACTCCATCACAATGGTCATGTGCTCCATTACGGAATCTTTTGGAACTTATTTAAGTGGCTAAGTGGCTGTTCCAAGTTGCCTCTAGGTGTGAGTGTGAATGTTTGTGTGTGTGTTGGCCCTGTGGTGATGATGTTGAGCTGTTCAGGGTGTACCCTGCTTTTGCCTAGTATCGGTTCAAATAGGCTTTAACCTCCCCACGACCCTAGTAGGATTAAGCGGTTGCAAATGAGTAAGTGACTATAATATATTTTACATATGGGTTTTTATTTACATTTTACTCAGTCTCTCAACTCTTTTGGACTTGGGGTTGTACATGTGAAAAATAATATGGAAAATATCTTTAAAAAAATTTTCAGTGTTACATATGAATCGTGATTATTGTAAAGTTCAAATTCAAATTCAAATTCAAATTTTATTTGTCACATAGAAATTACACACAGTACAATATGTAGTGAAATGCTTAGTATGACTGTCCAAAATGTAAAGAATAAACTATCAAAGTAACAAGATGAAAAAAACAATAACTAACTAAACTTTTTAAAGGATTTTAAAGGTCATTATAAATATAAAATACAAAAGAAAAAGAAAATAAAGACAATATATAGAATAAAATAAAATATAATATAAAATAAAATATAGGATACTATATATATATATATATATACATATATAAAATGAATTATAAAGGCAAACAATGTAACAAGTTTCTGGCTCATGTGTCTTTAAAGGGTAGAACATTTATACACCCACCACACACACACAATTGTACACTTTTATATCTTTTTTTTCCTCACGTGCACAAACACACACCTCTTTGACGCACTTCAGTTTGCATGTGCCTGTTTTCCATGTCTGGTGTAACGTAAGAAAAAAAATCACCTCCCACTTCTTTATCACACTTGAACTCGTCTAGGTATCGCAAAGCCTCCAGGTTTCTCCTGCCACACAAAAACCCAGGCAGCAAGGAACTGCCTCTTAGAGTGTTTATCAGAACAGGCCCCGATCTCTTCTCGATGTCTAATTAACGGGGCAGATTCACAGCACAATAAATGTGTATGCAGATGAGTTGTGCGGCTGGCACTAATTTCGTCAAGCGGCGATAACAAGGGCGAGTTAATCTCCTCTCTTTTAACCCCGATTTACTTGATCCACCATAACAAACAAACAGAAATAATAATCCTATTATGGTCTTAATAGCACATTTTGTTCTCTGAAGTGTTTCTGAAGGAACGTCGTCTGTATTGTGGCTGACAAAACTCAAAATCAATTTCCCACCATTGTGGCGCTGGCTTTTTGATTCTCTGCAATACAGTGTTTATTGTGTGTTTTCTCTTGGGTTTTTTTTTTTTTTTTTCTACAGCTGTCACTTTTTCTGTTACTTGGACAATACTTAACAACAAGTGCTTCGGTTGGAGTTAATATTAAGTAGCTTACAATGCTGTCACATGCTGCTATGAGTTTGCAGTTAGAAATGCTTCTGTTCCTTCAAAAAAGTAAATCTGGGAGAAATTTGAATGGTGCAAAAGCACAACGCAATAAATTTCCAAATAAATGACTTTACATATTCAAATAAAGTGATATGTACATATTTTTTGCTTTTTTGTTTTTCTTATACTTCTCGCAATGGTTGAACCAAATACTGGCCAAGTGTCCTTATTACTTGAGGTTTACTATAAGCTGATATTATTATTATTATTATTATTAATAATAATAATAATGATAATAATAATAATAATAATAATAATAGTAATATTTTTTTTTTTTTTGGAACAAATAACTTTAAGCTAGCTACTAAACTAGCTGCTGTTGAAGCTACTAAGCTAGACCTTTCAGCTTTTTTGGCTTTTCTAATGGAATAATGACTTTTTCTATTGGAATACAGTCCTGTCAAAACCAATAATTTAGTGCGTTGTTGGCATTACGTGGTGGTTCTGTGTTACCAGCATAATCAGTGAGCTCAATTTAAACACAGAAGGTCCTTTATTGTTGCCTCATCAGATATCATACATGATAAAAACTTTAGGTAATTGTAAATTGTATGACTTCAATTTACAGGTTTACTCGTGAGTGGAAAATGCACTGACTCTGCGGACTACATCAGCAATTTTTTTACATATTTAAACAGGATTAGTACTCAAAACTATTGGCGCAACTGTTACAGAAAAGGAATTAGAATTATTTGACCAATCATGCAAACAATTCAACAAGGTCATATTTCATAATGTAACAGGTGGTGTCCAGTTTGGATTTTCAGTATCACTTTCTGCATATTCACTCACTCTCACTTATTTGCAGAACCACTTAATCCTACTATGGTTACAGGGAGGCTGCAGCCTATCTCAACCGCCGCTGAGTGAACAGCTCACCAGATCATTGCAATGTCAACACATATGCATCGATTCACGCTCACATCCACACCAAGAGGCAATCTGGAATATATATATATATATACTTTTTTTTCTGTATACTTACTGTTATGAAGGCTTTGTCCTGCAAGAACTCCATTTCCCAGAATCCATTACCAGCAGCCACTGCCACTCAATCTTCAGTGGCCAAGACGTCAATGAGGCACCTGTGGCCCATTGACTTTAATCGCCTGTTTCTCTGCTTGCTTGTTTCTTTTACTGCATATGAGCTTAATAGCCATAATTTTCTTGATTAATCTTTTGACCTTATTAATTATATTACTGTTAATGTAAGAATACATTTATTTTTAGGGTGGATTTAATCAGTTTTTTGTTTATTATCTTGGACTGTTTTGCTGATGGTTGTAGGTGTATAATTACTTTTTTGTGTTTTGATACCCAGTTGTAACAGGTACGTGATGATCTTGACTTTTTTTTATGCATGTATGTATTTATTTATTTATTTGTAACCTTATCTATCAATAAACTGTTAAAAAACACAAACAAGCAAACAAACAAACATACAGATGATCATGTTGACAACTGTTACTGGTGTAAAGAAATAAAACCTATAATAAATAACACACTGAGTCAGTCAAATATCCTATTTGTTCCCCTGTTCTCTGTTTTGGTTCCCTAATCTACCAGACAGCTTAAAATGATTAGCTAATGTATTGCAAAAGTGCCTGGCCTGCTAGCTACTGTAGTATGCTTTAATACAGAATAGAGCATGCGAAGAAATGAGCTCCTGGTGTGGGAATGACTTAATCTCTTTTCCTTTTCCTTTTAAATGCCAACAGCATTACTAGTGCTACTAATGAGTCTTTTGTGAATGACTGGAGGATGAGTTTTGTTCTGTACTGTTGTTGCATACAGAATGTTTTATGTGAATCAGACGAGCATACGTTTCACTAGATATGCAGATATAGCTAGTTTAACAGCAGTGTGTGTGTGTGTGTAATAAATAGTAAGGCTACAGTACATTACAGTCCACCATTTGTTTAAAAAAAAGAAAAAAATGTTAACTAGTCTATTGTTAGCACTGTTGTTTTTGCCTGTCTGTATCCCTGCAGGCTTCAAAATGTTACATATCATGAAGTGTGTAATTCAAACTGCTTAAACTGTATAAAAAATACATAACATAGCTGAGACACTAAATAACCCTGTAGTATGTTACTTGAACATGATTAAAACATGCAATAGAGAGCTAAGGAGTGATCTTTTCATCCACTAAAACACACATACACACACACACTTTTAGGAGCATGGATGCACTGGTGTGTACTCACAGTGTGCAGTGTGTAAAGTGTGATGAGTGGCAGCATGATGGCATGGCAGGTGTAAGAAAAAGCCGGTGGTTTCAAGGGCACACTGAGTTCAGGGAAAGGAGCCTGGAGCACCCCAGATTGGCATAGAGGCATTAAGCGCAGTGCTGGGTGCTACTTCCTGTCCGAGTGGCACGGAGAGAGGGACGCTGGCACAGGCATGGCACGCAGTTTATTTATAGAGCGGAGAGAAAACGCTGCCAGGGCAGAAGCTGTATGGTGTTAGTGTGGCATATGGGCCGATCTGTTTCTGGATGAGATTGTTCTCGCTCTGAAATGTCACACAATATTTGCATTATTTCAGGATATCATTGTATAATTTCAACTTAATGGCTTGGTGGACTCCACATCTCGCGCCTTCTGTAAAACATTGTAGCTTGTAACTAATTCTGAACTGCAGCCAATACACGTGCTGTGAAATCTTGTGCACTGAAATAGTGGATCCAGAATAATCATGAAATAGAGGCTGCTTTGATGCTCTTCAAAGAGGCCCAGTTATTGTAAATCTACACCATTAAGGTCCAGAGTGTTTATTTGAGGTTGGGGAGTCTGTAGAAGTAGGCCAGAGGGAGGTCCTGTGTGTCATGTTTAAGGAGAGAGCAGGGGGATACTGTAAAAATCTCCAGCCTAAAGGCAAATCTCATATCAGCTTCCTCTATAATAATGGCTCCTAATTACCATAATAGACCAACTTATCTGATGTGTTTAATTAAGACTGTACATCTGGTACCCACTTAAAGGAGTGAGTGACTAGTAACCTCGCTCATGTTTAAGGCAATTTATATGTTAGGGGTTCTGCCATAAAAGCTACAGGGTCTTCTGTCAAAAAAAAATTGGATAATAAATATTTATATGACTGTATGGTTGTTAAAATCAACTCCTCCAAGTCTTTAATATCACAGTGACATTTGTAAAGACATATCCATGTATTACCTGAATAACACTGTAGCTAAATATGGTGGTAGTAATGTTATTCATTCCTATGTAGCACGGAAGCAATTTTAATTTTCCATGTGCATGTTTTATGGCATGTTCTGTAGTATGTGTATTAGCTAAATTAGCAATTTAGGTAATCATTTTAAGGAGGTTTTAAACCTTTCAAGGTTATTCGAGGTCAAAGGTAACTGTCTCTAATAAAAGTCTGCATATGCCTTCCTATTAGTGTTCCATAGTAATAGTATATTTAGCCACACTTGTATTACATGTATAAGCACTCAAAATCATGTGACCTTGATGATGACCTTTCAAGGTCACTCAAGGCCAAAGAGATCATGCCATTTGAAAGTATATATATGTTTTCCTATCAGTCCCCCATTGCATTTATGAGTCTGATATTTTTATTTTTAGATATAAGCAAATATAATTTTTAAATGAAAAATATCTATCTCCAAAACATCTAACCTTGACCTTTGACCTTGACATTCAAAAGTCACATCATCACTGGGACTCAGGTAGGGTGGTGTTTCCACCAAGTTTGGTGAAAATGCTCGAGTGTGGTCAGGTTTTTGTTCACAGAAAAACAAATGCCAGTCATTACAGTACCGCTGCCAAAACACTGATTTTGTGTTGCAGGTAATAAGCAAAGCCCATATAAATTTTCTTGATATAGTGATATGCCTGTAAACCAACATGGGTGGCATGGTGATGCTGCGATTAGCACTGTCACCTCACAGCAGGAAGGTTTTGGATGAATGGATGGATAAAGCAGTTTGTAAAAGAAGTCATTTTCAAAGAATAATTTGCATGAGTATTAAATATTACAGATGAAGGAAAGTCATTAGCAGAAAGTAAGATTCAATAATCTTAAAATTGGGCGTCACAATGGTGTAGTGGCTAGCTTGTATACCTCACAGCAAAAAAGTCCTAGGTTTGACCCCCGGTCTCATGGAGGGCATTCTGTGTGGATTTTGAATATTCTTGCCGCGATTGCATGGGTTTTCTCCGGGTATTCTAGTTTCCCTTATGTGTAAATGTGTGGTTTGGTCTTTGTTGGCCCTGTAATGGTCTGGTCAGATTGCCTTCACCCAGTGTTGGCTGAGATAGGCACCACCCTAGTAGGATTTAGCAGTTTGGCAGTGAGAGAGTAATCTTAAAATTGACATTTGCTCATATTTGATAATTGAGCCTGTGGCACAAATCTAGTGCTTGGGAAAGGAACACTGCTGCATGAAGCTCAAATATTTTTGTCAGGAATGTGACTGTTTGATATTCATACTGAAATATAGAATAAATTAGACATTAAATATATAAACAAACCTTAAACTTGATGAAAGACATTCGCCAAAAGCATATCTCTTTTTGTCTTCAGCCGACACACAAACCCTCTTTTTTTTTTTTTTTTTTTTTTTTTTTTTTTTTTTTTTTTAATTATCCCTTTAATATCAGCCACTAATCTTCTTCATTAGTGAACATTTCTTAATTGTCAGAGTTTCTTCACAGACATCAGATTTGGCTTAATCCGATTGCGATGTTGTTGGGCTAATTTGTTGCCATATTAGCACTGATGAGCGGCAGTAGAGGACAGGGCCCCAGGCCGGACGAGTGATTTGGAGCTCTTTGATCCGAGCAGCACCCTGCTGATAGCGCTGCAGTGTGGCCATATGGAGAGAATGGCCCGAGCCTTGGACAAGCACTCAGCCCTAGCGGAAACTGCCCCATGACCGCCTAAAGGGCAGCAGAACAACTTATTCTTACTGAAAGTATATTTAGATCATATCAATGCCAAAAGAAGGAATTTTGACCAGTAGGTGATTTCAGATGCTCTGATTTTAGCTGTTGGACATTTCTTCCTCAGCATGATGTAAAACGTTGTCACTTCTTGTGGAAGGGTGCAGAGGGGTACACGCTTCTCTGATAAGCATGCAGGCAGACACTGTGCTTTTTTTTTTTTTTTTTACCTCAGATATGACATTTTGTCAAGTCTTTTCATATGCTTAGAGGACAATGCTAAAGAGGTCTGCTGCTTAAGCTTGTCCTTCCTTATGAATATGGAGTTTAATTTCAGTTATGACAATTTAAAACTGTATTTGCCCTTGATGCATTAAACTGAAAGATACAGTATGGCAATAAAAAAGTTTTTGTTTTTTCTTTTCTTTAGTTGAAGGCTACAAACTATAGTATATACTACATGGGAACATAAAAAGCAAATTAAATCAAGATTTTTTATTTTAATTGATTATTTTTTTTAACTTATTTTATCCATGACAGAAGCAGTTCAGGTGAGATTTGCAACCAGAGAATAAGTACTGTATAGTAGTGTCTTTTTAAACTCATTCAACGTTTTAGTATATACTGCATAGAGACACAAGAAAGTAAACTAAAGCAAGATTTTAAGCTATTTACAAAAAAAATTTTAAGTGTGATAAGGTTGCTTAGCCTGCTCCAAATGACTGTGACAAACTGTTATTGTTTATCCACCATTGTGATTTCAGCATTATCCACTTGGTACAGTGTGTAATATCCCCAGATAATGAACCAATCAGATCATGCCATCCCTGTGCATTGTGTACTCATTCTATATAACTGCACAACTTAGAAAGTAGTTCCGGCTGTACTATACACAGTAGGTTTATATAAATGTGCTAGATGATGGAACTGCTGGCAGGCAATCTCAACATATGTTCTTCTTGGTGTCTGTGATTTTAATCTCCTTAACTCCTTCTGTAGTTTTAGTGCCAGGAACTGGAAAATATTCAGCTCCATTAGGATATTATTACTTCTATACAGCTTTTGGATAGGTGCACTCGTTCACATGTTCTATCCATCCCCCCCCCCCCCCCTTTCCCCCATCCTCCCCGGGAATACATACAGCTCAAAACTCAAAAGCTTTCCTGCTCGGCCAACATTCATCCCAAAGCCAACAAATTTGAAATGATACGTTAGGCCATGGCACCCTTCAAATATCTGTATCCATAATGACCTGCACTCGTGTTTTTGGATCCTTGTTTCCCCCTATTGTTTATTTCCCCCTGGGAATCCATTTACTCCCGGCCTGTTTTCATGTGACAGTGAACCCAGTATACTACCTCAGGCCACATCAATGAACACGCATTTGAATCAGTTTAACCTGCACTCATTTTCATCCCTATATTTTTCTCCATTCAGTTTAATGCATTTTTTCAGTCTTTGAACTCTGCCATCACACTGGTGTAAAACTTTTAATGCTACATCAACCAATAAAACCAAACACCTCATAACCACACATTGACCTGCTCTCATCTTTTTTCATGTTATTATCTCAACTTACTTAAATGCATTTTTCAAAATCTTTCTGCTTGGCCTTGTGGAATGCATTTTGACAAAGAAAGATGTTTAGGTAACATTTATGGAGTCAGTGCTTGTAATGGTCGTGGTGCTGACTAAATTTCCTCATCATAGAAAAATTATCAGGACCAAGGAGTTTTAACAACTGGCGGGGTTTTGATATGCACCTTTCCTTCCTCCACCTCCATGGCTGAAATGCCCTTGAGTAAGGCACCTAACCCCCAACTGCTCTCCGGGTCCCGCGATGTGTGGCAGCCCACTGCTGCGAGTGTGTGTGTGCTCACTGTTTATGTGTGTGTGTGTGTGTGTGTGTGTGTGTTTGTGTGTGTGTATGCTCACTTTGGATGGGTTGAATTCAGAAGTCAAATTTCCCTTGTGGAATTAACACAGCATAGCAATAAATAAATAAATAAATAATAATACTAAAAAAATAAGGAGAGAGAATATATGTGGGCGCAACTATTCATAACATCAACAATAACAGGAACAAACTTTAATAAATTCCATGGAAGTAAATATAAACAGCACAATGTCATTCATTAATGAATTAAAAGTAATCCCTGGTTAAGCACTGTTGTATAAGCAGAACAGTCTTCTGGCTGTTGTTCTGATGTCTGTCTCTTTGTTGTGGCTTTGCAATCATGAACAAATTTGCTGCTATTACTAAGAATAGATTAATAAATGAGTTGCATTAAGTCGACTTTCTTCTGTACATGTTTTAGAAAATAATGATTAGTATTCCAGCTTTGTATTACTGACCCAGCATTTCAGTGAAGTCTTGGTTGCCAGTTATAGCTGGTAAGTGTATTTATTAAATATAACAGGATAGTGTTTTAAAAGAGACATTTATCAGCAAACCTCCCAGACAAGAGAAAGATGCCGTTTGCTTCCTAATCCCATGATTTTATTACCCTAATTTACTAGGCTAAAAATTGGTAGCTAACATATTAAATTTTAATATATGCTTAGCTGGTGCGCTGGACACTGTTGGTGTTTTATTGTAGAAGTCACTGACCACCAACTCCAAATGCACTGACTTGTTTTAGAAGGTGTAGCTGTTGCATAGCAAAGTACCACATTCTCTGGGCCTCATCACCTTTGGTCCAGTGGCAAGCATTGCAAGATGATTGGCGGCAACTCGGCTGCCGCCAGAGCTCAGTAATATTGGTAATATACACAAGTTGCATTTCAAAACCCCACTAACACCCAAGACTATGCTAGGCAGGGGAGTCCAACACCCTGAGGTAGCACACATGTATACCTGAGGTGTTTTATAACATACATAAATACAATTACTTTTATTAAGTTGACGGCATAGTAGTGTAGTGGTAAGCACGTCCACCTCACAGCAAGAAGGTCTTGAGTTTAAGTCCTGATCTTGGGCGTTTCTGTGTGGAGTTTGTATGTTCTCCCCATGTTTGTGTGGGTTCCCTCTGGGTAGTCGAGTTTCCTCCCACAGTTGAAAAACATGCACATTAGGCTAATGGGCTGTTCAAAGTTTCCCAAGGTGTGAGCCATGTGATTTTCTTGAGAGCAGTTCAGGGTGTACTGTGCTATTGCCCAGTGTCAGCTGAGATAGGCCTCCTCGTGACCCTAGTAGGATTAAGCATTTTAGCAAAAGAGTGAAAGTGATGAGAATTACCAAGTTGCTTGCAAACATTACACCCCTGATTTGCAGCGCTCTCACTTTGCATTCCATGTAAAATATAACTTTCAAATCTGTTTATTCAGTATGTTTAACCAGCAGGTCTTGTCCTAGAATGAGATTTATATGATGGATTTGTGCTGCACCATATTTTCCTCACTTTCATCAGTAGTCTTATATACCTGTTTCTCCCAGAATCAGAAAATATCATGGCACCTTTTCAGCTAATTAAGCTGCTGAGTGAAAATATTTCTACTGGCAGAAAACAGCGCCTTGGCTGATGTGTGTAGTAAAAGAACCAGTGGGATTCAGAATGATGAGCTCCTGCTATAGTTACAGTTTTATTAAAATCGCATCATAATCTGATCTAAAGTGCTATATTTTTATTTTACAGTGTCATTTTTTTAAGCACCTTTGATGTATCAAGATTAACCCTTTATTTATGATTCATCCATAATTTTACATATCACGATCATTGTGTTTGAATTATTATATATTCACCCTCAACAGTTGGAAGCACTTATGCAATATTGATGAATGCAGTGTAGTCAGTTAATCTGTTCTGTTTCTGAATCAAACTCTGAAATGAATTATTTATATTCTCATTCATCACTCACTCATTTGCTGAATCGCTTATTTCTACTAGAGCCGTGGGGAGGCTGGAGCCTATCTTAACCAACACTGGGCAAAGGCAGGGTGCACGACAGACCATCCCAGGGCAAACACCCACACACAGCCATTCACACTCACATTTATCTATAGGGGTGATTTGAAACAGGCAGTTAGCCTTATGTGCATGTTTTTAAACTGTAGGAGGAAACCGGTGTATCCTGAAGAAACCCATGCAAACATGGGGAGAACATGCAAATTTCACACAGACACGCTCTCGCTGAGCCCGGCACTTGAACCCAGGGCATTCTTGCAGTGAGGTAGACATGCTAACCACTATGCCATCTTCCCCGTGACCCAGATTATGAGTAAGGGGTTCAGAAAATGAATAAATGAATGAATCCTTTGAGAAATCCTGTCAGGTTAGCTCTGGTGAGCTAGCTAGAGTTTACGTACCACTGAACTGGTAGCTTGTTTTAAGATGTACACGGATGTTTGGGCCACGGACGTTTGGGCCACGGATGTTTCTGCCATGGACTACCACCCTAGGATGTTTGGGCTATGGGGGCCATCTTGGACTTGGGGACACGCAATATAATTTTGGGGTTTGTTTGCACTTTTGTTTTATATACAAAACGTCCATGGCCAAAGCGACCTAGGTTCCTTTTAAGCTTAGCTAAGCTTTGAATATGGAGGTAATGCATGAGACTTGTGGATTGTGGTTTTGCCTGTACCTTAGGAAACGTAATCAGTATTAATGTCCACATAAAGTGACTGCCATTTGTATGTTGAAGGAAATCTATCTCACTGATTGGCTGTTTTAGTGGGTGGGCTCTATCTGTATTAGGTGTGTATTTGAATGATAACACATGACCTGTAATTCCCCTCAAATGCTCTTCTTTTTCAATGTCCTTTTCACACTGAACTTTAAATTGAGCCACTCTTACAAGATCAGCGAAATGCAAAAAAAAAAAAAACAAACAAACAAAAAAAACATTTCAGTGACTTGTGTCTCTATGGCTCACTCTTTCTTAGCCATAATTATTTTGAGGCTCTGTGCTATTTTTTTTTATTTTTTATTTTTTTGCCTTCGCTCAGCATTAACAGTTGGGCTGCCAATTACATAGAACACTGACGGAGAACAGTGAGGAAGGAATTGACTTCACATTTTAATTTCTGTCTGTCTATGATGGTCAGGATCTACTCTGGGAGCTTATTCTACAATTGCACTGTGACTGGAAGGAATGATCTCTTGTGAGAGAATGTGGAAGAGTGTACGAGCTCAACAGTTTCTGACTGTTGGCAGCTAGATTGTTGAGTTACTCGTTTTATAGCCTTGAGATCTCGATCTAGGCTATTAAGTAGGCCAGGTGCTACTCCATGGTATATACTGTGAAGATGGTCATCTTCCTGATGACCGGCCTTTTCCTGACACCAGTGATGCCTTGCAGAGAGCCCGCCCAGCAAATCCTCTGCAATCTTTTTAATGAACAGGCATCATGCTGTCCTCTTTTCTTTTGCAGCGCTCTTCTACTAGATCATCATACTTAGCATGCTTCTTCTAGGTGGACTCCTCCATTTGGTCATCCTAAAGAATTGTGAGCTCCAGCATGTCTGCCTGTTTTGTTGTCTGTAACATCTTTGTTGAACTGGTGCTATAGTTCCTTCATACTAGCCAGAGGCCACTTCACCCATCACCTATCGCTACACTGATGCAATACAAGGACCAGGGCACTAAGGGGTTCTTCCAGCCCTGATTCTTCATGTGCCTCATCAAGTATTATAATTTATATTCTTAGTATTATAAAGGATCCAGCTTGGCAAAGTACTATGACTTTATTCCTTTTGTAAATTCCATGAACAATATTCAAGCATTTTATAAAACATTCTTCTTATTTTTATACACTTCATTTGTGGCACAGTGGTGCAGTGGTTAGTACTGCTGCCCAAAATAGGCAAATGGATTGGAGAGGTCACCACTATTCACACTCACAATTACACCTCAGGTCTTTAGACTGTCGGAGGAAACCAGAGCATCTGGAGGAAACTCATGCAAGCACAGGAAAGACAAGCAAGCTTTACACAGAAACAGTCCAGTCCGCTGCCATGTTGAATGCAGAACATTCTTGCTGTGAGGTGAAAGTGCTAAAATACTGAACCACTGCACCACGTCACGCAGTGTCGGTGGATAGCATCTGGATCCACTATGATTCTGATCAGGATAAAACAGTAAGAAAGTGGGTTAATAAGTGATCTCTAATGGCCATACTGATATAGACAAGAACAGTAAGATAAGATAAATTAAGCATACTGCATCTGTATGTATGTATATTTGTATTAATTATTATTATTATTATTATTATTATTATTATTATTATTATTATTATTATTATTATTATTAATATTATTATTACAGCACATAGGTAAATTATGTGAATAAATATATAATATATATATAAAAAATATATATTTATTCCTTTTAGGTCACATATAGAACAGAAAAGAAACAACCTAACTTTTGACACTTTCACACACAGAGAGAG
>JAOUQZ010000028.1:5220245-5230319 GCA_028564935.1 Neosilurus hyrtlii
CACACACACACACACACACACACACACACACACACACACAGAGAGAAAGAGAGAGAGAGAGAGAGAGAGAGAAAGAGGGAGTATATAAATATATATAATAGACACTCTAAAACTTCTGCTTGAGTAGTTTTCTCATGGGTTACTTACTCATTTTCCAGAAAGGTGTCTTTACTATAATTAAATTGGGTCATTTATGTTGGGTTCTTTATTCCCTACTGGTCTAGTACCCCTGTTTTACTCTAAAAGGTTTGTTAGACATCTTGTAAATGTTCCTTCTTTGTAACTGGGGTGACAATGTTCAAGTTCTAACAGAATAAATGTGGCTATTGACACTCATCCTGCGCCCTGTACAGTGATGTATGAAAATTGCTGTGAACATTGCGCTATTGTGTATTAACCAGAGGTGAGCAAATGGGCAACAAGCAATATATGCTGTATGCTCCGATGCAGTTGTCTGATAACGTTCAATCCATCACCCATCCTCTCTCTCTCTCTCTCTCTCTCTCTCTTGCACTCTGTTCCCCATCTTATTTGGGATTAGATGATTTCTACGTATCCTCCAGACAGAGAGAGACAGAAAAACGTGTGAAAATTACAATACATCAAGTACGAGTTATTACAGGATCTGCTCCCCTTCCTCGTCTCACTTCAAAGTGTTGGCAATTTTCTGATCCATGTGACATTCACCCTCCTCCAGGGTCAAACAACATCTTGCAGCCTTCACAAAATGATTAAATATTTTAAACAGCTCGTGCCCGTACCTCTGTGGCCCCCGGAGACTGATGCTGTTATCGCTTTTGTCAAAGCCACTTTCCATCTGCATTTGTCATTCCTGCTTCGTGTTTATGAGTTATCAATCGCTGCGTCAGAATGCAAAATAACTGATGTACTTTGGGCGGTATTGGATGCACTATCTTGGGCTTTTAATCAATGCATATTTCTTCACACTTCCCTCATTCGCTGTGCTCTTGTATAAATCTTCAGAGTCCCGAGCTCCTGTAATGTATTCGCACAGAAGACGCTCTGACGGCAGCAGTAGTTATATTATCAAGCATTACACCTCGGGGCTAACAGAGTATCAGGGGCTTTCACACATAGGCAATGCTGGGAATTACAGACAGGAGGAAATGACTGCTGCACACACACGAGAAAAGGATTGCCCCCGCCATACATAAATCAACTGCAGTGAAGGCTAATCGTTCTCACTCAGATATGCGGCATATACTCCGTTTTTAGATTTGTCTTGCCCGGGAGAAGATTCCAGGCCGTGTGAGGCCTTTATCAGTGGTAACAAGGTTGTTAATGTATCTGAATGTGCTGTACATCCTCCATCTTGGCTCGGGCTCTGACAGTTGGGCTAAGAAGATGTAGTTCAAATGGAAACAGCTGGCTTGTTGTCAAAGGTAGGGCACTGGGATATGGAACATGTTCTGATTGGAGTACATGCACAGGGGAAAGGTGTGAATGCATTTACTGGTTCATTACCAGTACAAAAAAACCTGAGTATTTGTGTATTTATTTGCTTTTAAACAAAACAATGTTTTACTTAGATTTTTGATTGAAACAATGCTCTGGGTTTTCCAAACCAAGGCCAAGTTCACAATTAAAAAACAGGATATTCTAAATATGCTTTAATCAATAATGGTTAGACTCTGCTTTTTAGACCTTATTATTTATTTATTTATTTTTGCTATACTGTATTAATCCTGCAAGGGAAATTATTGCCACTGCACTTAACCCATCCAAAGTGAGCACACACATGTAAACAGTGAGCGCACACACACACTCAGAGTAGTGGGCTGCCACACACATTGGGGGGCCCGGAGAGCAGTTGGAGATTAGGTGCCTTGCTCAAGGGCACTTCATCCATAAAGGTGTAGCTCACCCCCCCACCGCCACACATTTTTCCTGCTGGTTCAGGAATCGAACCAGTGACCTTTCGGTCCCAAAGCCGCTTCTCTAACCATTAGGCCACGGCCGCGCCCACTTTTTTTTTTTTAACTATACTAACTAAGTTTAAGAGATATTCAGATCTGTATAAGCAGTTAGTTTAAAAATGCAAACACAATTGACATCAAACACAAGTGCTATTAAGGTCTAAACATTCCAACACAGTACAAGATGTGGCAGTGAGGACATGATCAAGCACACACTGCAGGCAGAGAGTAATCAGGTAGCACCAGCAGGTAATATGAGGATTTTCATCTCTGTGTAATCACTGTCACCATGTATGTTCTTTGTATGTCCTTACTGGCCGAGAGAGGCTGGTAAGATAGTATAAACAGTTGTGTGCCTGTGTGTGGAGTGTGTGGTTTTGAGCATTAAAAAACCTCAGAGTGAAGCATAAAAGGCATCCAAAAAGTGCCAGGTGTGAGGAAAAAGCAGCAGTATCCTGAACCTGGGTTCTGTTCCACTGTGGTATTTGAAATACAGTATATATTGTGACATAATTCTCCATAACGTAAATATATATTTTAGTCTCACCCAACTGTAATAGGAAGTGTATTAAAGAAATGCTCAAGTCCTCCAGGAATTCATGCATTCTGCACAACCTCGCAATTTTAAACTATCACCAAAACCTTTCTACAAATTTGGCCAATCATTGTATTATATTGTGAGTTTCATCAATCATAGTGAGTTGCACCAATCATAGCAGCAACTATGTTTTGCAATTTTTAACAATCTTACAATGTTATATTTTCTCTCTCTCTCTCTCTTTCTCTCTCTCTTTCATTCTTTCCTATAGAGGAAGTGTGCCTAATTTAGGCCTAACTCATTTCTTGAACACTCACAATCGTGTGCTGTAGATGAGACATGAGTAAAATGACATAAAACATATACCACGAACCAATGATCTCCATGATTCTCAAACAAATCAATTCCTCCACAATCGACCTCTACTCTAAAAAGCTTTCGAACATTATGCAAACCTTGTTAATGCTATTAAGGTTTTCTGTACACTGTATATATATATATATATATATATATATATATATATATATATAAATCAGATGTTCATACTGAAGTCATAAATTACACACTCGTGACCTGTACACAGAAAATGAGCCACTTAACTGACACAGCTGGGCTTGTGTGCTCCAAAAACCTGCCCTGAAGCCATTATGGAGTCAAGCCCTGAGCATTACTGTCCTACACCCTCACTGAGACAGCGCCACTAAATTAGCATGACAGTCATTTTTTTAAAAGAGGCAGATAAAAACCTTTTGAACCTTCAGGCAACAGTTTTTGATCAATTAAGAGGTAAAGCATTCATTTTGCACCCTGGAACCGTTGTCCGCTGGCATCTTTCGCTCGCGATTGATCCCTCGAGTGCTCCCTTTAACCCTGGAGTGATGGTAATAGCAGGAGGAGATGAGAGCATTAGGAGGTGGCAGGATACTCTGTGTGTCTGAGGGGGTAAACGGGTGGGGTGTGGTTGGAAGGACACCCACTCACACACTCACACATGCACACACATCCCCTGGTGTCAGCCCCTTCTCCAGCCTCTCCTCTGAGGCAATTTAAGTAGAAATTAAGCTTGTCGGAGCGCCGTAGGACCGCCCTGACAGCCACCCAACGTGGAATAAATCACAAATCGCTCTTTCGTTGTGAGGAAAGCCGAATGCCTGCACTTGGCATGATGGCTTTTACATTTTAAAGGGAAAAAGGTTTACCTGATGCCATTTTCTGGCGAGGCGCTCTGTCACAATGTGTTCAACTCTTAAGTGACCGTTTTAAATCAAGGTTCGGACACAGGCGGCTCAGGAAACTGACCTGCTTAAGGTGGAGGAAATAGGACTCCGTCTACAATAAAAACAAGAATGCGATGGGTGTATCATAGCTACCAATTTCACTGTTTTAGTGCGTCATGACAAAGATATGACAATCGCATAAGTGCACTTTTCACATCATAAAATGGTTGGACAAACGAATAAACCCCTGTCAAATGTGTTTTGCTATTCGTTTCGGTGTAATCCTTTTAGATTTGTTCAGCTTTCTCTCTCTCTCTTCTCTCTCTCTCTCTCATCTACTAGGGACCCCTTTTGTTAATTAGTCTGTGTGTTTGGCCAGTGCCGGAGCAGATCAGATTATTGTCCCAGACAGACTCAATTAGCACAAGATGGAGTAGTGACTGCTGTCGCTTCATCAGGTATAAACCAATAAGCACCCAGGCCGCATCCGTGCAGCCCAGCCAAGAGACACCTCAAACCCTGCCAGGGACTTCCAGCAGAGTGAAGACCTGACTGCAGAAGAATTAACTAAGCCAGTAATGCCACAGTCAATATCAATACAATCAGTGGACAAAACATTAAGTATTCTTTGGTAATAGATGAACCTAATAATCTGCCAAATCCTGAATGAGCAGAAAAGAAGGCAATGGAGATTGACATTGGTTACATTGGGTAGACACACTACAGTCTCATGCCTAACTAACTTCTGGGTGCAAATATGCCTGCAGTGTTCTACTTATTTGGCCATTTATGTATGGATTTAAACACACTTTTCAGCAGTTTTATTACATACAGTCTATACTCAATTTGTTACATGCAAATAAGTATACAGCGTTCTGAATGAGAACAGAAAAGCCTAGCTCAGCCAACACTGAACGAAGACCCAGAACAGCTCGCCAGACCATTGCAGGGCAACACACACACAACCACACTTACATCTAGGGGCAATTTGGAACAGCTTGTAAGCCGAATGTGCATGTCTTTGGACCGTGGGAGGAAACCGGCATAACCACAGGAAACCCACGCAAGCACAGAGAGAACATGGAACTCCACACATAAATGCCTGATCCCGGGAATTGAACCCAGCACTTTCTTGCTGTGAGGCGGACATGGTAACCACTACACCACTGTGCCACCACAATGATTTTCACTCATTCATTCATTGATTTTCTATACTAATTACTGTATTCACTGTGATGGCCTGGCAAGCTGTCCGGGGTGTACTCTGCCCTCGCCCGGAGTAGGCTGAGATGGGCGCCAGCCTCCATGCGACCCTAATTAGGATTAAACGGTTAAGAAAATGACATGACATGACATGACATTACTGTATTCATTGTGAATAATGGGTGATGTCCCAGTTAAAATTGTTTGAAAGGCAAGGTACACTCATGGGCAGGTCACCCATCCTTCTCAAGGCTAACATAGAAACAGACACACAAACAGCCATTCACATTCACAACCATTGTCACTTTAGAGGTGCCAGTTGACCTAATCCACATGTCTTTGTGCTGTGAAAGGAAACCAGAGAACACTGAGAAATCCAATGCGAGAATATCTAAACAGCACAAAAAAACCTTCTTGCATTTTGAGGTGACAAATCCATCATTCATTCATTCATTTTCTCAGCTGCTTAATCCTAATTAGGGTCACAGGGAGGCTGGTGCCCATCAAAGCCAACTCTGGACAAAGCCGGGTGGGGTACACCCTGAACAGGTCGCCAGGACATTGCAAGGCCAATACACATACAACCGTTCATACTCGCTCTCACACCAAGGGGCAATTTTGGAACCACTCATCAGCTGACTGTGTCTGTTTTTAGACTGTGGGAGGAAACCGAAGTACCTGAAGGAAACTCATGTACGAACATGTTAACTCCACACAGAAACGCTCAAGCCCGGGAATCGAACCTGGGACCTTCTTGCTGTCAATAGAATATGCTTACCACTGCACCACTGTGCCGCCTAAAATCCATCATACAATCCATTATTCTTCATGAATGATTAAAAAATTACATTCTTCCCTTTGTGTGAGGTTAGTTTGAGTTCTGATTGAATATTTTCATCACTAATGAACATTATGATTTTTTTTTCCTGAATAGCTAATAAATAGCCATAAAATCATTTCTGATCACTAACTAACAATATTTAAATATTTATTTTACTTAATTTTTTGTAAGACCTTCAGCTCTTAAATATAAACTGATTATCACATAACTTGCAAGCAACGTGATCCGAATGATTATTATTTTTATTAGAACAGAACATTAATAATATGCTTTAGGCACTGAGCAATGTTCAAACAAATTCAACTGAAGTGATTGATAAATAGCTGATAAAGTGCTACTGTTCCACACACACACACACACACACACACACACACACACACACACACATGCACACATACTCCATCTCAATGATACCCAAGACATTGTTGTATGATTTATTGTCACAAAAATGTAAATGCTATATTCCGGGCAGGTGTCTTATATTTTCTGCCCATTTGTTTTGGAGAGTGAGCGAAGGGAGGCGGCATATTTAATTAAAATTCATGAGTGAGGAATGTGCTGAATTGCAGTGGCCATCATGGATATCTTTGGGTTTAGTCTGCTGGAGGGGAGGGATGAGTGATGGTGGACACGGGAGAGTGTTGACAAGGGTGAAATCAGAGGCGTCCTGGCTGCATCTTACACATATACAGTACTGTATGTAAACATGCTTGAACATACAAATATACACCAGACCACAGTTGTACAGTAGTAATCTGGTCCTCTGTTCATGAGTGGACCTTGACCAGCAATGACATTTTCATAAACTCATTTCAGCCTTTGGTCCCAGGTTCTCTCATTCAGTCATTTGCCAACCCGCATAATTCTACTACGATCACATGGAGGGTGGACCAACAGTGAGTGAAGGAGCTGTACACCCTGAACAGCTCACCAGACCATTGCAGGGACAACACCCACAACCATCACACTCAGACATACAACAGAACAAACCCTTGTTTATTCAAACTATTAGCATACTCTTTATACTAAAATACATGCATGCTAATTTTGTTAGCAGGATTAAATGAACATATGAGTGTGATGTACCTGCAATATAATCATAACACCCATTACTATGAACTGCTTCTTGTTTCAGAGGGTCTTTGACTTTTAGAAATACTGATAGTTGGCAGTGCTGAAACAGAAAAGAGTCGTACGCAAATTCCCACCTACATAAAAGATACACTGCAATTGATTTAGAACTCATGAAAACCTTATAATATTTTAAAATCCTGGTTACAGTAGTAACCATATTCCATATGATCATGATCATGATTACTAGTGACAAAAACCTCAGGCTTCCACACAATACCATATGATTTTGATTCATGAGGCAATAATTGAAAATTTGACAATGCCACAGAAACTGCTATGATGTGATGTGAAGCAAATCAATTTAGCAGCCTCAGATTGATGTGAGATCAACTTTTGTTCAGAATCCAGTGTAAGCTTGATGTTAATTTGTGAAGGATGACATAGACAAGCACTATTTTAAGTATCAGAGTCACAAGCAAATACTTTATAACCGATTTATTTACACATCAGTTAAAAAGACTTATTGTTTAAATATTCTAGATTGTTATTTATTTGTAGTTATCCCCTTTTTTTCCTTTATTGTAAATAATATTGTAAATATTGTAAATATCATGATTTTTTTTTTAGAATTGTACATGTTTTGGGGTATGAGGGGTGAACAAAGGGGAGTTATAAACTAGTAATGGGACTGGTGGTGTAGTGGGTGCTGGACTTATGATCGAGAGGTTGTATGTTCAAATCTTAACCTTCAAGGTCTTAACCACAAGTGTGCCTCTGTCCACCCAGCAGTATGAATTCATTCATTCCTTTTCTGAACCACTTAATCCTAATTAGGGTCGCGGGGAGGCTGGCGCCCATCTGAGCCAACTCTGGGCGAGGGCAGAGTACACCCTGGATAGCAGTATAAATGGGTACTGTTAAAAATATACTCGGAAGGTAACCACCAATGGAGTAGCATCAAATCCAGAAGGAGTTGAACTGGGGATAAGCTCCAGCTCTGATGATCCAGTAGGCTCAGGTGTAAAAGCCTTTTACAGGTGGGTTTTATACAGTTTTTCAGTGTTATTATTATTATTATTATTTCTTATTACTATTATTATTATTGTTATTATCATTATTATTATTATTATTATTACTATTATTATCATTATTATTATTATTATTTGTTTTTTTAATGAAATTAATTAATTTATTATTGTTTTTGTTGTTGTTGGATGTTTCTTCCTTTTGTAATTTTTTTAGTGATTTATTTTGTCATTGTTTCCTTTCAAAAATACTGTCTCTCGTCTGCTCTGTTCTTATATATTCAAAGTAAACATTATTATTCATTCAAAAATATGGTTTATACACCAGTTTTAATATCAAAAATTATGAAAGAATAATAAACAAATTAATGGTTGCTGTCCTGATATATTTTAATCACTGCCTTTTAAATGGCATCGATCCAGTGTGGTTATTGTAATATACCAAAAAAAAATAGACTGCAAAAAAGAAAGCAAACAAAAAAGGAATTTATATGCTGCGTATCATCGATCAATTACAATACATGATTAAATGGGTTGTCCTGTGTGCACCTCTCCACATATGCATAATGGACATCCAATTACTTAATACTTAAAAGTGCCATACTTTATAAGTACGATAATGCATGGATCTGATTTTTCATGGCTCATATGAACGTCAGTGTAGCACCACAGGTCCTCATACTTTACATCTGTGTGTTGATCCAAAACCCAAAAAATGTTATTTGAAAGTTAAAAACTGCTCCAAATGTAAACTCATTTGTTTCATAACTATAGTGTCCCAACTCATCATATATATTTCAGGTTGAATCCTTATTGTTTCCCAAATCAATGACCTGTATATATATATATATATCAGAAATAAATCACATAAAAAATAATTTATTCATTTATTATTCCTTTGCTGAAGCCACTTAATCCTACTAAGATTGTGAAGAGGCTGAAACCTTTCAGCTCACTCTGGGCAAAGGTGGGGTACACCCTGAACAGCTCGTCAGTCCATCGCAGGTCTAACACACACAACTTAACAGCAATTTGGAGCAGCCGGTTAGCTTACTGTGTATGTCTTTGGACTGTGGGAGAAAACAGGAATACCTGGAAGAAACCCACACCAGCACAAGGAGAACATGCAACCTCCACACAGAAACACCCAAGAATGTGACTCGAACTCACAACCTTATTGCTATGACATATATGTGCTAACCCTTACCTCAACCAAAAAATCAGCACCAGCTAATTTACCCGAACACAGAAATTTAAGGTAAACCAGGTTCAAAAGTAAAATGAACAAACATATGTTTCATAATTTTCTAAAGCATGCACAAAGCTGGGGTGTGTGTGGAGAACACGCAAACCCCACACTGAAACACCCTTGCTCAGGCTGGGATTTGAACCACAGACTTTCTTGCTGTGAGGTGGACATGTTAGCCGCTACCTCAAGTGCCGCCATAAGTTTTAACTCCTTACAAAATTCACAGAATTCTTACATTAATTCATTTATTCATTCATTTTTTGAACCACTTAAACATAATGAGGGTAATGGGGAGGCTGGCACCCATCTCAGCCAAATCTGGGCGAGGGCAGAGTACACCCTAGACAGCTCTCCAGGCCATAGGGGGCAGAAACACGCTGATGGCAATGCAGTCTACTTTTTTCGAAAGTCAGTAATGGTTCTTTTACATGCCTCTCACCATAGACAGTGAGAGACATGGCCGGCCTTTGATAATCCAGTTAGCTGCACTGGGCAGAAAGCAGTGACAAGCTTGAACCCCTGACCATGGGATCAGTAATCCAGCACCCCACCACCGGACCACCACTTCCCCCTTACATTAATATCATAGACAATTTTGGCAATGATTCTACTGATGTTTTCAGAGAGCATGGCTTAAACTTCAAAAAATATCAGCACAATATTTGTAGGTCATTCCCATTGGAATCAGATCATTCCACACATCCTTCACACATCAGCTGGAAATGACGACGGTGCAGACGCAGTGAAGAAAAATAGTAAGCTCAAACCTTTTGAAAAGCAGTTAAAGCGAGGGCCTCTCACCATTTTTCAACTCACAAGATTCAATATGATATTTATGAGGGATGCTGTACAGGATTAGTGAAGACATTGGTGCATACATTGAACTTTCATTTCAAGGATATATAGCAGCTATACGATGCTCAGTTATGTAAAAAATAAATAAATAAATAATTTTATATATATATATATATATATATATATATATATATA
>JAOUQZ010000028.1:5271614-5284025 GCA_028564935.1 Neosilurus hyrtlii
CCGAGCTGGGAATCGAACCCAGGACCTTCTTGCTGTGAGGCAGACGTGCTAACCACTACGCCACCGTGCCGCCCTCCAACTACTTCAGTTCCTTTTTATTTTACATTTGCTCATTTTGTTGACATTTTCATACTTTTGAGAAGTGATACCATTCAACAGTTATAGATCTTAATAAAATGACTCTATCTTGCTGCTATTTTGGCAGTCCTGGACTTGGATTTCATAACACATCAATAGCCGTAACCACTGATTAATGCATGCACATCAATCTATCCATCCATCATTTCATCTGACCAAACAACCCATCCAGTTACTCCACCCATCCATCTATCTATCTGTCCATACAGTCAATCAACTAAATATCCCATACATCCATCCATCCATTCATCCATCAAACCACACCATCTATCCATCAACCCACACCATCCAAACAACAAAACCATACATCCATTCATACATATATACACGAAACTATGCCAACCAATCCATCCAACCATCGTTCAAACCACTTCATCCAGCCATCCATTCATCCATCAAACCACACCATCTAAACAAAAATCCATCCATCCATACAAACATCCATAAATACACCAAGCCCTGCCAGCCATGCCAACCAATCCATCTAATTGTATACAATTACAGCCTTTTGCAGATGCCCTTATCCACAATGATTTACAGTGATCATTTTTATACAACTCAGCAATCGAGGGTTAAGGGCCCTGCTCAAGGGCCCAACAGTGGGAGCATGGTGGCACTTGAACCCCTGACCTTTGGATCAGTAAGCCAGAGTCTTAACCACTGAGCCACCACTGCCCATATCCATCCATGCATCCACCTATCCATCTATCCAATTACCTTCCACCCATTCAATCTAATCTAATCAGTCATGGGAACACTGCATGCTAGGTCAGATAATTCACTTTGGCTTGGATGCCAGTCAATCACAGATCACCATACATCCACATCTAAAGAAACTTGCAATCGTCGAATCTACTCAGGATACCATAGAAAACTCATGCCAACAGGAAAAAGTCATAAAGAGTAAACAAAGATAACTCAGGACAAAATCCACTAATTTGAGTTTTAAGGTAGCAGTGTGACCCCTGAATCATCACTGTGGTGTTTGAATGCAGTTTAGGAGTACAACGATCTTGGTAACATTTTTAAGAATGGAATGTTTGCCATATTGACAAAAGGCTTAATGAGTCCACTGTGTAGAAATTGCAGATGTGCGAACTGCAGCACTGTAGTGGCATTCAGAAGAATGTACTGATTTTGGCTGCCCAAAATCAAGAAAGACAAAACAGAAGATGTACCTCTGTTTGTGTATGTGAATGTGTATACATGTTAATTCTATAGCTAGGCAGGCTTCACCATAATATTGCCATGTATTTTCAGTTATTCTTTCATTTATTAAACAAAACACCATAGGGAGAAATGTATGTTTTATGGACATTATGACAATGACAACCTGGAAGGATTAACATGTCAAAAATCATGCCTTATTTATGCTTTGCAAAATGGTAGCTGAGCCTTCATTTTAAACCAGAACATGTTCTGGATGTCTGAAGTCGAAAACTTCACCCCTTTCTCTGAACAGCCCTCAGAAAAGATGTACACAAACCTTTAGTGAGTGAGCAAGTGAGACAGAGACTGGAAGCGTTCAGAGAAAGAGAGGCGCCGCAGGAAAGTTCCAGATGCAATCGCTTTTTTTATTTGTTTGTTTGCGTGTGTGTAAATGCAGTTGTGATGCAATATTGATGCTCCCTTCCAAACTGTCTTGTAAAGTCATCTCGTCTCTTTCGGGCCTTCCATCTGCAGCACCTGAGGAAGAAGAGAGGAGAACGCAGCTGACAGAAAAGATGAACTCAGGCTTCCAGCGCCAGGCTGTCAAAAACGACACTCCTCGCTTTACAAACAGACAGTATCGCTAACTTCCTCTACCTTTCTACCTCTCACGCGTTCTGTCTCTCCCCCCCCTCTGGCTAAGATGCAGTATGCAAGGGTCTGACAGATGGTAATGGATGGCATGTGAGCTCTGTGGATGTGATGGGAAACATGATTTCGTATGTGTCCAACTTATACAGTTATACAGTATTATACATTATTATTTTTAATTAAGAGAGAAAATACAGTAATGCATGGTGTTCTAGAAAAATAATCAGTGATATGGTGTGTGTGAAATGAAGAGGTGTTCCTCTTACTATCCTTGAAGTTGATTCTCATCCTATAATAGCAAATTCTCTGATAGCACAGTGATCTTTCACTCTTTTGCCAAACTGCTTAATCCTACTAGGGTCACGGGGAGGCTCAGCCAACTCTAGACGAAGGCAGGGTACACCCTCTAAAGCTCGCCAGACCATCGCAGGGCCAACACACAATCACTCCCACTCACATTCACATCTACCCGCAATTTGAAACAGGCTTAAACTAGCTTAATGTGCATGTCTTTGGACTGTGTTTGCAAACCGGAGTACCCAGAGTAAAAAACCACACAAGCACAGGGAGAACAACTTCACCACTGTGCCAATCCAACACAGCAATCTTAAATTCTTAAATCTGACTGGTCTGTAAGTATTCATCCAAGTCATGCCATCTGTAATTAAACCCTCACCTTTATATTAAGTTGTACTTCTTATCTTCTCATTACCGTTGCCACAATATGAACATTTGGCAGAGGTCATCCACTTCATTTGTCTATGAACAAAATCCTGACTACACCTGTACACAGATTTTCACCAAACTTGGTGGAAGTACTACACTACTTGAGTCCAAGAGTTGATTTGATTTTTGCCTGTCAAATTCAAAGGTGAAGATCAGAGCAAGATCACATATTTTTGAAAATGGATTGGTTATAACTTCAAAACAAGTTCCGCCAAACATGCTCCTACTATGGAACACTAATAGGAAACAGTTTGATGTTCAACTTTGTTGTCATTTCATTGGACTTGCGGTCGCATGTTATGGACACTCGGGTGAAGTGACGAGCTGTGCTGTCAACCGATCACCACCTGGTGGTGAGCTGGCCCCGAAGGTGGGGGAGGCCGTCCTCCAGACCTTTCAGGCCTAAACATGTAGCTACTGTCACCTGGGAACGTATGGCGGAATCTGCTGTCAGAAGGGCCTTTAACTCCCACCTCTGGCAGAGCTACAACCATATTCCAAAGGAGGCACGGGACATGGAATCTAAATAGGCCATGTTCCGTGCCTCCATTATTGAGGCGGCAGCCCAGAGCTGTGGCCGGAAAGTCATTGGTGCCTATTGTGGCGGTAACCCCTGAACCCGGTGGTGGTGCGAGGGGGGGAGGGGTGTGTCCAGCTGAAGAAGGTCTTTTGGGCCTGTGGAACACCCCAGGCAGCAGACAGGTACCGGCAGGCCAAACGTTCTGCAACCCGGGCTGTTGCCAATGCAAAATCTTGGGTGTGGGAGGATTTCGGTGAGGGCCTGGAAATCGACTCACTGTTGGCATCGAAAAGGTTCTGGACCACGATCCGACACCTTAGGAGTGGAAGCAGTTCTCCACAAATACTGTTTACAGTGGAAGTGGGGAGCTGCTCACCTTGACTGGGGATGTCATTGGGAGGTGGAAGGAACACTTCAAGGTCCTCCTCAATTCTAGGCGCAGCCTAGGCATTCAGTTCTGGTCAGGTGGCCATAGGATCTCATCTCTCCTTTTTGCAGATGATGATGATGAATATCTTATTATCTAAGAGTTTCGCCTTTGGAAAATTATTATCTTGGTGATGTTACAAGCTTTTTTATGCCTTATAACCTTTCTCACAGATGTTTCACAGACACATTTAACTTTAAATAGTTAAAATGATTAATGGGTGTGCTTGAATGAATTATATATTTGATTAAGACCTATCCTGATAATAAGACCTACCCTTACTTCAGCAGAACGGTCCAAAATAAGCCCTACCCCGAAAATAAGACCTAGCTAAATCCAAAAAAAACACGGTTTATATATATGTATATATATATATATATATATATATATATATATATAAATTATATATTTGAATGCTCTCTCTCTCTCTCTCAAAAACCCTTTGCGGCATGCTGTTGTAGAAAAAGAAATCCACTTTGAGGCATTAATGGTAACTCTGCTTGGCAATGGCTCACATCTCTCACATCTGATTGTAGATCATTTTTCAATACCACCATGTCCTAAAGTGTTTTATTGCTAACAAAAGACAGTAATTTGCCAATGATTTATCAACTTCTCCCTCACGAGCTTTCCAAGTGGTAACACTTTGCGTTGTTGTTGTTGTTATTTTTGTTGTGTTTGTCCAAAGCAGCAAACAATATTGTGTTTTATTACTTAAATACTGTAATCAACATTATTAATCACTGGTAACATTAAAGGATAGATATGATGATTTTTGGCTCAAAAATGTGGTTACAATGTTGAATAGCAAGGTTAGCACATGTAAAGTTTTTTCATGTGAGCTGTTTGAGCTGCCTATAAAAACAAAGTTTTCACTGATTTCTCCTCTTCTTTTATTTGGGTATACTAGAGCACCATGGCATGCCCCCAAAGCACAGTATCTTCACTCATCCTGGTCTGCTTTCCAGTGAACCGAACGTAGAGCTTTCAGTTTTCGAAATTTGATCAATCAAAGCAAAGAAAGCGCAGTGTGGAAAGACCATACATGGGAGGAGGAAGCCAAACAGGCAAGGAGAGGTGGGGAAGCACCTTCCTGAAAAACTGTGAAGTGTTTGGATTAGGAATTGTACTTTGGTGCACCATTGGTGTCCGAGGTGAAAAAGGTCTGAAAATAGATATAATATCTGACCTTTAAACATGCAAGTTTTCACTGTGACTACAACTATTTGAAAGACAGAGATTAAAAAGCAGACCTATATGTCGAAAGCCAAAGACAATCTAACGTTAATGAAAGTTGACAATCTTCCATTAACAAGGGTTGCCACTCTGCTGTAATGAGGAGTCACATTGAGTGCAGTGTAAGAGCCAAATTTGTTCATCAATATCATTTGACTTTGTCTGGGGGAAAATGTTCTGCTTTGCCTGAAGTGGACTGCAGCCATTACTGGCATCTTAATGGCATCACTGAACAGTTAAAAAGAGTAATGAGGATATTTTTTTATTAAACAATGACATTGGGGTCTCACCCCGTCCAGGTCCATCCGAAGTCCAACAAGCTTTGCTTCCTGTTCTGAAAAGATGAAATATAAGAGAGTAAAAGGAAAAACAAAAGACACAATGGAAGGATGGAGGAAATAAAGTGTGCAAGAGACTGTATAAGAAACTGTAAGAATAGTGTCAGAGGTAAAGGGAAGGAAAAAGGGGGCTACTACTGCATAACTGAGTCTCTGTAGAGAGCACTGGAGAAAGGTGAAAGCTGTTTTGTCGGGAGAATAGTGACAGGGGAAAAGCACGAAGGGGGTGACATGCTTGTTACAGCAGTCGATAGTGGCATCTGTCACGCAAGCTCTCCCATGACTCTTCTACACTTCTCTTCTGCCTTCGCCTTCACAGACAGAGTGAGCTAGGTGTTCAGTGTGCTGGAATGACACAGTGACCGACAGCTTTAACACTGTACTTACCTCTCTCTCTCTCTCTCTCTATCTAAATATCTATCTATCTCTCTCCTTGTTCTGCCTTTCTCCTTTCTCATCTTTCTCTCCTCCTCATGCTGGAATTCTCCATGGCAGATGGGGAATCTATAATCATTCCACTCCTTCATTCCTGCTCACAGGATGTTTGTTGATCTTGATGATACAAAAGCACTGGAATGTGTTGTGTCACAGTTCAAGTGCAGTCATTTTGAGATGGTTAACCATTAATGCACTTTTAATAATGTCTCACTACTGCCGGAAGGGCTGTGCACTGTCTAATTCTGGATGTTTATGTTTTTAAAAAAATTTTGTCTATATATGAAGTACATAAAGTATATAATGTTTATACAGCTGTGAGACCCCTCCAAAAGCCCCTCATTGCAAATAAATGTCCACCTAATAGGTATCAGCTGACATAAAGTCTGCTTTGGTCAGTTCTGAAGCTAAGATAACACCAGGTCAAGGGACATAAATAAAGAATTTGTTGACATAATGTTTACATACACCTAAATAAACCTTGCCTTGATTTAAAGCCTCTTTTATTCCATTTTGATGTCAGACTGACTCAAGAATTGACATAGATAGTAGTATTTATTACCACCGCCAAGGAGATTATGTATTTGTACCCATTAGTTTTTGGTTTGTTACCTCTGCCAATAATATATTTTTTTTTTCACCTGTGTTAATTTGTTAATTTGTCTGTCTGCTTTTTTGTGTGAAAAATAACTTAAAAAGTTATACACTTAGTTTGATGTATTTCCTTTTATAAAAGGGTGTGGTACAAGTGACAACCATTACATTTTAATTTTAACCATTAATAAAATTATCTGTACATGGGATCAAGTCAATAAGTGCAAATAATGTGTGAATAAATGTTCATCAGTTTCCTGATACATCATGATCACAATCCAGATCTGGCAATTTTTTAAAGACATCTTTACCATAAGTGAAGACTACAATGCTTACACAAAAAATACACCATCTATAGTACAACATCTATATCAACTCCACATATCATGATCTGGAATGTTGAAATGTATAGAATTTGTTGAGAAATTATCTGTTAAAACCATGTAGTGAATATCCTGCAGTATGTTCACATTCTGTATATAATAAACTTTAATTGTTTTCATTTGTGTTACTATAGTTTGTGAGTCAATTATAAGATAAAACAGCACAAAATAGATAAGCAGGATAACATTTAGTCAGTGAACCAAAACAACTTCTGGAAAAAAAAATCTACTGACTCAGTATTTTATGTGAGAAACTGATAATTGTTAAATGGAAGTCTATGGAACTAGATATCTTTTGTAGCCTGCCCTTAGAGGATCCCAGTGGTATTGCACTTTAAGAGATTTCCAGGTAAACGTCATTTTTCAGCTTAGGTGGTTGCGACTTGATAAACATGCACACATATGTTATATGATAGCTATTTTTCATGATATTTTTTTTTCTTTTTTTAAATCCAGTGTTTTAGATTTAGATTTAATTCTGAAGGAATTCTGTTTTTTCTTCCAGGAACTAACACCCATGATATATTCTCTCATCTCTCACTCATTTGCAGAACTGCTTAATCTTATATGGATTGGGAGAGACTGGAGCCTCTCAGCTGATACTGGGTGAAGTTAGGGTATACAAATGTCCAGGACCTTAAGGCAAGTGCGGCAGTCAAAAGCTTCAAAGAACTATGGTTGGTTCAGTAAGTCAATCAGTAGCACTTTAAGCTCATTTTCTTATAACACAGATTGAGACCAGGCCTGGTATTACTTAATTAATTCATTCATCCATTCATTCATTTTCAAAGCTGCTTAATCCTCATAAGGGTTGCAGGGAGGCTGGCGCCTGTCTGTCATCTCTGAATGAAGGCGGGGTACACGCTGAAAAGCTTGCCAGGCCATCGCAGGGCCAACACTCATACAACCATTCACACTCACACCTAGGGGTGATATGAAACAGCCAATCAGCCAACTGTGCATGTTTTTGGACTGTGAGAGGAAACCGGAGTAACCGGAGGAAACCCATGCAAGCACAGGGAGAAGATGCAAACTCCACGTAGAAACACCCCAAGCCCAGGTATCGAATCCAGGCCTTCTTGCTGTGAGGCGGATGTGCTAAACACTGCGCCACTGTGCCGCGTGGTATTATTTTAAGGAAATTAATTATTTCTAAACAGTAATAAGCAGAATGCAGCCAGTAATTGGTGTGATGATCATTTGTTTAAATATAATGAAGTGATTTTATTTTTATGATTTTTATTATGTCAATTCTGCGATGACCTGACGAGCTGTCCATGATATACTCTGCCCTCGCCCAGAGTCAGCTGAGATGGGCGCCAGTCTCCCTGCAACCCTAATTAGGATTAAGCGGTTCAGAAAATGAATGGATATTATGTTAACTTATTTTCACATTCATGTTTGTTTTAATTTATATGAATATTCCATATGGAGGACAGTTTATCTATTTTTTTCTTTTAAAATGTGATAAATCATAGTTACTTATAAAAGATATTATAAAAAAGATTTATTATTCAAGTAGTCCTTGGTCAATCAACAGTTTCATTTGTAGTTAGCCACTTTGTGCTGTCTCATCCCTAGAGCTTTGTGTGTAGCATGTAAAAGCTACATATTTCAATTCAATGAATTCAACAACTCTGCTAAGACTTCCATTGTGTGTGTTTCTAGATTGTATTTTCTCTGTACAGGAAAAATGTTGAATATCTTATTCATGGTGGATAAGAAAGCACTGTGAGTCTGTGTGTTGATGTACTTCATTTCTTTTCATCGTGATGATGGAGCCATCTATAAAAGATGAGCCATTTGCACTACAGTAATTATTCTTTGATCCAGGTTACCTTGTGTACTATAAGCAGACACACATATCAAGTGTTTGCAACATACACACCATGCAAACACACACAAGAGCTATAAAAACAGTTGTTCTTTGTTCAAGTGGCACTAATAGTGAAAAGGATTTTTTTTCTTTTTTTTTTCTTTCTTTTTTTTTGCATTCAGCTGAAAGTGTGATTGCTCATCCAGAACAGGAGTTAATGCATTATTTCAGCACAATGTGTCACTCAGCTCTTAATAATGCACTGGCTTTATATAATGTTATAATTTCAGGTGTGAAATCATTATTATTGTGGAAATTAGCATTGTAGGGTTCTCTCTCTCTCTCTCTCTCTCTCTCTCTCATTTGGAAACATGGTATGAAAATCAGTATATCAGAGTAATCAGTTCCTTTTCTTTTCCCAAAATTCATGGCATCCCTTAAAAATCAGTAGGGCAACCAAGCTCTCTCTCTCTCTCTCTCTCTCTCTCTCTCTCTCACACACACACACACACACACACAGTTTTCAGGGGACAATACATAAGTTGCTTTCACACAACAGGAACAAGTTGTCGCCAGAGCAGTTTGCCCCTGAAGCAAGTTGCACCCACTTTTCTATGTTGTTACATGGTCACTCTTAAAACAGTATCAAGCCAGAACTAGAGGGAGCATATGCAAACCACAGGAGAAGAACCTTAAACGACCTAATGACCCAGATAGATGCTACTATGCTCCTTGACAGCGATTGTGTTCAGACAGCAAGTTGCACCTGGAGCAAGATGTTCTGAAATGTTCTGAAAGTTTCACCTAAGAGTAAGTTTCACCTACCAGTGTCAAATCATTTATACAAGGGTGGTTGTGGTGGGTTAATTGCTCCGGGCACAAATTGTTCTGGAGCACGTATAAACAGCCATAGATATATTCAGTTGGGGATGTTCCCTAACCTTACCTTAACCTTACTCTAACCTTAACCTTAAAACATGTCTTCATCTTATAATTTAATGATTTATGTTATGGCATTTTTTTTGTCCCTATTAGCAATACAAGCCCCCATAATTTGATTGTGTAAACAGATTTGGGTGCACACAATGTAATGAATATGTAGATCACACAGACACACACACACACACACACACACACACACACACAGAGAGAGAGAGAGAGAGAGAGAATGGAGAAAAATTATTTCTATCATATTGTCTATGGAAATTGCATTCTTAGATTATCTGAGATACTCTGACTCAGCTGTTATTGATTAGAGTGTCCATTTCAGATGCTTTGTCACGGGTGCAGTTTCACATATAACTAATGCTCTCTCTCTCTCTCTCTCTCTCTCTCTCACTCACTCACTCACTCACACACACACACACACACACAGTCTCTGTCCTCCCTACACAAACACATTTGAGTCAGTACCCTCTCATTACCACTCGTGCTGTTTTCTCTCTCTGCCCTGGAGACGTTCTGATCATTTACTGACATCATCATTATAAGGATCAGAATGTATTGATCATTCCATACTGCTGGGAAAAATAACACACACACACACACACACACACACACACACACACACACACACACACACACACACACACTACAAATATCCTTTTAAATCTCATCTCTTATAGATAAAATTTAAAGTCCAGTTTTCTTAAAGCACAGAACGCAGCAGAACAAACCAGCGATTTCTGACTACTAGGATTTAAGTTTGTTTCCACAGAATTCTCATTCTTTTATTATTGTATTGAGAGCATAAAGTGCATAAAATCAAGTCTTTGTGCCATTTTGAGACTTTTTAAAAATACCAAATGTGCAGTTATTATTTTTGGTTGTACCTGCCTGTTATAATGATAATCAATATAATTGATTTTGCTTCCCAAATTATAAACAGAATAGCCCAGTTGAAACCACTGTGACCCTGACCAGGCAGTTACTAAGGATGCCGTAGATGTGTGAGCACTTTATACACTGTACTCTCATCCTGTGAGTCCTGTGAGCTTCATATCTGACTTTTGGAAGTATTGTAAATACCTCCTGACAAACCTTGAGTGCGCCTCCTATTCTATATCCTATTCTTTATCTACATCTGTATCATTTTGTAGTGGTTAGGGTGCTGGGCGCACGATCGAAAGGTCATGGATTCAAATCCATGTTAAACCCTTCTGTGCTAAGGGGGATTTACACTAGAGGTGTGATAGAAAACTGATGCTTTTGTAAGTTTTGATGATTGTTTTGTAAATTTTGAGTGAGTGAGTGAGTGAATGATTGCTTTATGTCCAGCCAATGATTTTTCAGTTATATTTAGTATGAGAACAATTCTGAATCCAACACTTATTAAGGCAAAAACATGCTGACGACAATCTAATTTGCAAATTTTTAAATTTACATCGCCCTGCGATGGCCTGCCGAGCTGTCCAGGGTATTCTCTGCCCTCACCCAGAGTTCAAAAACATGAACATTAGGCTAACTGGCCATTCCAAATTGCCCCTAAGTGTGGAAATGAGTGTGTAGGGTTGTGTGTGTTGGCCAATGCAATGGTCTGGCGAGCTGTTCAGGATGTACCCTACCTTCGCCCAGTGTGGACTATTGGCTCCAGCCTCCCGACTACCCTAACAGAAGAAAGCAGCTTGGCAAATGACTGAGAGTGAGTAAGTGAGTGAGCATTCCTTCTCCACATGTACCTCACATAACACAACTCAAATCAAACCCTTCATCGGCTGCAGTCTGGACTCCACGATGGATCACATGCACAATCTCATATTCATATCCCAACACTTTCTCTGTCTTTCACTCTGCTTCTGTCTCTCCCCCTACATTCACTCACTCTCTCACTCAGCTCTCTAAAGCTGAGAGAAGAGAACACATGCCCTATATAGAAATCCCAAAGGGAGCATATAAATCACTTCTTCTCTCTGAGAAGCTGTTTTGTCATGTTTTATATCATTCAACTAATAAAACACAACTTCTTTTTTTCGCTAAAGACTTGAGTCCCCAAATAGCTTTGTTCTAAATGTATTTCAAACACAACTGTTTGCTTTCAAACGTGTTCTTTTTTTCCCCTCAGTCCTCCCCCTCTATCTGTCTTTCTCTACATCTCTAACATTGTTTAATGCTGTTTAATCTCTCTCTGTTTCTTTTTCTGTCTTTCTCCCCATGCATAAGATTCAGCGCCGAAACACAGCACACTTGACGTTTTCACTACTATAGTCCTGCCAGATAAGGAGATTTAGCTGGCTCTGTCTGGGGGGAAAGGCTTTTTGAAGCATTTCCTTGTTCACAGTGCAGTTTTGTTGCTCTGTGTCTCTTATAGATAGATTGAAGTGGCCTTGGTCTGCTCCATCACTAATGATGAACTTGGTTATGAATAGTGAGTGGCCTTATTTTACTCACTGACTGTGTATTACAGAAATAAAAAAGCAATTTCAAGATCTTGGGTATCAAAACGCCAACTAAGTTTCACATCTCCAAGTTATTCTCTGGTGCTTAGAGAGTTATTTGCTGATTTCCTGAAACAACACAGGCCACCCTGAGAATTTCAAATCTACTGTTAAACCAGAGTATTACTTGCAGTTAGCACTGGCACTAAGAATATTGAGCTCCATAATTTTTTTTCAAATCCAGATTAAAAACATAGTTTTTAACTTGTTCCATTCTTATTTAGTCTTGAGATTAAAGACTTCCTGTGATAGAATTACTTCTGAAGTTTACAGTCATGTGTGGATAATGTCAAGGGCTTTGATGAAAAATAAATTAATTAATGAATGAATATATAAAAAAATTAACAAACAAACAAACGAATAAATTATTATTGTTATTATTATTATTATTATTATTATTATTATTGTTGTTGTTGTTGTTAGTGGAAATAGTTCTTCATCAGTACATAGTTACTGATGAAGAACTGCTTCCACTAACAACAACAAGAACAACAAGAATAATAATAATAATAATAATAATAATAATAATAATAATAATAATAATAATAATAATAATAATAATAA
>JAOUQZ010000028.1:5346798-5363730 GCA_028564935.1 Neosilurus hyrtlii
ATATATATACACACACACACACACACACACACACACACACACACACACACACACACACACACACACACACATGTAATTTGAACATGTACAGATGCTGTGAAGCTAGGGGTGCCTACATGCCCTTGTGTCCTGCATCCAGTTTCGATTTATTGGACACCTGTTACTCTCAAAACTCAATCAAGCGCTCCAGTGCAACATTTGCACATTGTTTTTTGCTTTTATTCTCTGTTTTTGGCCTTTGTTTCCCATTTTCATTTCTGCTGCTTATTTACTTTTATTTTGTTCACCCATCACCCTTTGTCTGTTTCTCCATCTCCAGCTACTGTAATATAACATTCCTATATTTATTCAGTTAGTTCTACAGATGACTGCTAAATGATACAGGCACTTTATTGAAGTATGTAGTATGGTCACACATTCCCGCCACCTGTTCATTACAGGAAAAGTTGATATTTCCGCTAAATCTTCTGCAAGATATTCTTTTGGATGATGATATGAATATGGTTTATTGATATATCACCCAGTCCTACATTTAACATTTATTATTCATAATATTGTGCTAATTAATTTCAGGTCATAAAATCTATCAAAAATTAGTCAGCTAAATGATGCTGCAACTTCCTGCTGAACATGCAGCTTGTGGAATGTTCCAGATTTTTTTAGAAGGGAAAATGCTCCAGTGACAGGGTTAAGGGGAATACTTTATTTAAATATCTTACAGTTAAGGATGTGTCAGGGATGAGATGTTAGATGGATTCTTACATAAATGCAAATATCATGAGATTTGAAGTAAGCAATGCTTACACTTAATTATTATTTAACTGCACTATGCACAAAAGTTGTGAGGAAGAAAATGGAATCATCGATATAATAAAATCTTTACCTGTATGAGATCTCAGGTGTGTACGGTAATGGCTGGGTTGGCTAAAGCTTTTCCCACACACCGGACAGATGTACTCGCCCTCTTTTGGCCCTGACCTCACCAACCCTACACACACACACATACACACACAAAGAGAAATCAGAGGAAAACTAAGCTGGAAAGAGAAAACATCATTTGAAATATCACACGAGAGAGGGATAGGGAGAGAGCGAAAGAAAAACCAAAAGAGAAGCAAACATCATTAGTATGTCTTATGTGTCATTATGTGAGCTACCTTGAGGGCCTGGATGTGAAGCTGTCTGGCTGCATCATGCGAGCAGTTGTGACAGGCTGACACACATAAGGCCCCACACAACCGCATAAATTACAGTGAATTAAAAAGCCTCGCCCTGTGATGTGCCCTCATCTACGCTACCATGTCATATGTCAGGTGTGCCACTCTCTCCCTCTCTCTGCCCTCCCCCCTGTTCTCTCTGTCTCTCTTTCCCCTGCCTTTGCTCTTTACTCCCCTAGCTGAGCAGCTGGATGCTCTTTTCCTGCCTGTCGCTCTGGCTCTGTCAAGCCTCGTCCGCTCGGACGATTTGCTAGGACACCCATGTGGCAGCAGAAGGGCCCGCCGGAGAAACGGGAACAGAAGTGGAACTTGGAGTGGTCTGCCTTTTACGTTTCCCCTCAGGGTGGTAAAAACAGAGCACACACAGAAATGCTGTCCTCTTGGCTCGTGTCCGTCACTTGGCACCGGTTGCCCCTACCTGCTCTGACCCCTGCGGCCCTGCATTGTCGTGGTGACAAGCTGTGACTGAGAGTGTTGGTGGCAGAGCGAAACCAGGCCACCTTTCGTAAACATGAGTCTCCAAGTTATTAGCATGCATGAGCTGCGCTAACAGGAAAAGCAGCGGACGGCATGAACAAAAGGGAAGCCCGATGTTAGAAAGGTCACTGTATTGTATGTGACTTAAAGGGCTAAAGTGGGGCCTGATGATATCAGGCTGGACAGCTGACAGGAACTTCCTCTGTCTCTGTGTAGTTTAACACTCCAGCCCTGGCTGCATCGGACAACAACAGCCCTGCAAATTGTCTTACAGCCAGGAGGTGAGGAGGAAGAGAGAGAGAGAGAGAGAGAGAGAGAGAGAGAGAGAGAGAGAGTCAGTAATCACTTTTTTTTTCAAAGCAGCTGGTGGCTTAATTTGACTCCTCTTGCTCTTTCAGTCTCTCTCTTCCCCTCTCTGTGCTGCTTTGCATATTTGTAGCAACGAGGCGCTGTGAGCCCTCAGAGATTGCCTGCCATGGCATTGGAAGCATGTTGTTTAAAATGCCTCTCAGCGATAGCTGTCTGAAAGGCTTTTGCACATGTTAAGAGTTTGCATAAAGATGAAGACATTACTCAATAGTTCCATTAACCTTTTAAGGCCACGCATTTGTGTGTATGTGGAGTATATCCATGTGTCACATCAGTACATGGGGATCCCACCTGATGCCACCAGAGGTCCTCGTCTCTTAAATACTACCTGCTTGTCCTAGTGACTCATGAAACTCACCTGTTTTGCATTAGGCTGAGATCACGAGTTTACTTAAGCCTGTTTAGTCTTCACGATGTGTTTTTGGGTTGTTGTGGTTGTATTGGTTTTTCTGTTTGGACTGAACAGAATTAATAATTCTACTGAGTTCATTGTTTTATAGAATCCTAAAAGTCAGGTGCACCCTGATGCCCACAGAAATGCCTTATAGTTTACTTAAATCAATGTCCATCAAGCCTGCATTAATTAAGTTTTTTATTTGTATTATTATTATTATTATTATTCTTTCTTTCATTTAATGAACCACTTAATCCTACTAGGGTCTCAGCTGACACTGGGTGAAGGCTAGGTACACCCTGAACAGTTGCCCAGTCCATAGCAGAGCCAACATGCAACCATTCACACTCACACTAAGGGGCAATCTGGTACCGGATATTAGTCTACTGTGCATGTCTGTGGTGTGTGGGAGGAAACTGTAGTACCAGGAGGATTTTTTTGTAGTATTTATTTATATATTCATATCTATCTATCCATCCATAGCATCTAACACCTCCTACGCCCCCATACACACACACACAAAACTGATTCCATTAAATGTTATAATAATAATAATAATGATGATGGTGACAAATGCAACATTGATGTTAATTAACTAGAGAACACTGAGAACAAATAAATAACCTGAATTAAAGGCAATTAAAATATGGGTGTTAAAAACAAAAGAGAGAGAGAGAGAAGTCGACTGAATCTAGGAAACCATCAACATTTAATACGTGTGATGTGCAAGTGCAATAATCTTTTAATGAATGTTTATTCAGTGTATCCCACTGTGTTGTGTTAATGCAGATCAGTTGCAGAGTGACAGGCAGTAGCTGTGCAACAAGTTAATAAATGAAGTCACTTTAAAGTGATGCTTCAGTAAGCAAGAATGTCTCATTAGGCAAATATGTTTGCCCTTGATTCCTCCTGTCCTTTTTTTCTTGTTTTTTTATCTATTTATTTATTTATTTATTTTTTTTTTGCTGTTGGGCTAAAATGAAAAGTGAGGAAGGAAAACAATACAGTCTTATACAGGTCATGAGAAGCGCCTTTTCCATCCAACAATGAATGAATGCATATACAAATGACAGATCTTCCTAAATATGATTAATACACTACAAGAGTTATACACTAAACATTCTGCATGTTTGCCCAGCCTGTCTTTGCATATTTGAGCCTGTAAGGCCCTTTTTCTTTAAAATAGTTATTTATTTATTGTCAAAACACCTGTTATCCATCACTAATCTTATACTAATCCTTCACTTTTACAATGCAATTACTATATCTTGTTATTTAGAAGAACACTAAAATTAACCACCTGAAAAGAATAAAATATTGGGACTTAACAAAAAAAAAATTCTTTTATTTGAATATAACGCAGCTAAACACGAAAGCAACCTATTCAGTTACGTAAAAAAACTCCTACATACCAAACCTTTTATTTTTAAAACATTTTATACTCAATTACTTCCTAATATTATAAGATTGAGGACTTGAACTTAAAGGAATATCAACCCAGGACTCTTGTTTTTGCAGGTGAGTGATACAAATCCTACTTCTTACTTAGGATAGGATGGGACAGGATAGGAAGTACAGAGTAGGATAAAATAGGATAGAGTAATACAGAATTGGACAATAATACAGAATAGGATAGGATAGGATGGGATAAGAGGAGATGGAACGGGATGGGATGGGATACGACAGAATAGGATGGATAAGGATGGGACAGGATAAGATGGGATGGGATAGGGTAGGATGGGATGGGAGAACATGGGATAGGATAGGATGGGATAGGATAGGTTAGGATGGGATGGGATAGGATAGGTTAGGAAGGGATAGAAGTGCATGGGACAGGATAAGTTAGGATGGGATGGGGTGGGATGAAAGAGGATAGGATAAGATAGAATAGGAAAGGATAGGATAGGACAAAATGGGATAGGATAGGATGAGATAGGATAGGATAGGATAGGATAGGATAGGATAGGATAGGATAGGATAGGATGAGATAGGATGAGATAGGATAGGATAGGATGAGATAGGATAGGATAGGATAGGATAGGATAGGATGATATGGAATAGGGTAGGATGGAATGGATTAGGACAGGATATGATGGGGTAGAACTTCCTGCTCTTACCTGCTTGCTCCAACATTGTATTAGTAAATCCCCAGTGATGATACAGCGCATGTAAATCATGAGGGTTGCAATTCTTCAAGAAAGTGTAGATGTCATTAAGAGCTCCTGGACTGTCTCCTGTGTGCTGCTTGTTCAATTGGGAGTGTGAGGACGGTCCACCAAGACTGAGCCTACTCCAGACGTCATATCCGGGAGAGCTATCTATGTCCTGGGTTGGAGGTTCAGATCGGCTGGAGGTTTGAGGTTTGGGACTTCTCTGCTCGGAGGCAGTGTGCTTGCTTGTGAGCATGAAGCGGAGTCCTTCTTGGGGCAGCAAGCTACTTTCCATTAGTCTATTTGCTGTCTTTGGGCTACCAGTCTTTTGTGGACTTGGTGTTGGTTTTGATCTACTTGTCAATGAAGTGACATACTGGGGGATATCTGTTTTGGTTCTGGTGCTCTTGACTTCATCTGTCCAGGACCTGCTTGGATTTTGTTTTGAGGGTTGTGACTGTCGTCCAGAATGTTGACCTTTGCTTTGTGAGTAAGTGGATTCCGTGCTGCTGCTTTGAGGCTTGCCATTGGTCCCTACAGGGCTTAATTCAGGCGGACTTGTACGGAGGATTCGTGTCTGAGGCAGTGAAGGGCAGTCTTTGCCTTCCAGAAATGGAGGTGGTCCAGTTCGCCTTTTGAAATCGAGAATCGACTTGGGTCCCTTAACACCATTTTTCGGAGCCCACTTAGGAATCAGCGTAGTGCTGACAATTTTATGCGCAATTCTTTGATGGATCCAGAGCACCTCCGGGTAGAGTGTGGAGTGAGAACAGTATGGGCACTGATGCTTAACT
Source organism: Neosilurus hyrtlii (assembly GCA_028564935.1). Classification (NCBI taxonomy): domain Eukaryota; kingdom Metazoa; phylum Chordata; class Actinopteri; order Siluriformes; family Plotosidae; genus Neosilurus; species Neosilurus hyrtlii. The sequence goes on from JAOUQZ010000028.1 coordinate 5,352,200, forward strand.
AGACCATTCTGTACGGCGTCTAGAGCTCCTGCTTTGTCGCAGTCAGCCTCTACAGTGAGATTCAGTAGACTGACATCCATTTTGTCAGAACTGGCCTCTCCATGCCATTTGCTCTTCTCATCTCCATTCTCATCACTGTTCTTGGAGAAGGGTGCTGTGCTGCTTAGTGCTGCTTTCTCCAGGTGGGTGGAGTAGGGTATATAGGGTTGTTGTAGTAGTGCATTCCTCAGCCTGGGGAAGCCACTCTGGCTGGTGGAAGGACTGTGGCTTTGGGTGATTGTGCTGGTTAAGGCCTCATTGTTGATAGCTGCATGCTGACTGCATACGTGGGACACCATGGCAGCTGAGTCAGCAGAGCTGAAGTCACAGTGGTCGCAGGTGTATGGCTTTTTGTCTACGGATACAGAAAAAGTATAACAGAAATTACATTCACATATACTATATATAAGGTTGCTTCCAAATGCTACAAATATTTGTTGTGAGTGAGACACATCCAACTGAACCTACTGCATTTTATAAGAATATTATAATAATGTCATTATTCATTTGTCTCAATTCATTTGTTTTGCAGCACAGAGGTTAGAGTATCTGCTTGACAGCAAGAGGGTCCTGGATTCAAGTCAGGGCTCAGCCTAGATGTGCTCATTTTTTTGCCGTGCTTGCATAGATTTCCTCTGGGTGCTCCAGTTTCCTCACACAGTCCAAAGATGTGCACATTAATCTAACTGACTGATCCTAATTGCTTCTAGGTGTAAATGGTTGTGTGTTGCCCTGTGATGGACTGGCAAGTTGTTCAGAGTGCACCTTCGCCCAGACCCGGCTGAGATAGGGTTCAGCCTTGCCATGACCTGAGTAGGATAAAGCAGTTTGAAAAATGAATGGATGAATGAAGTGCATTGGGGGCGCATGAAGAGCATTTGGGGGTTAGGTGCCTTGCTCAAGGGCACTTCAGCCATGAAGGTGGAGGGAGGGAAGGTGCATCTCACTCCCCCACTGCCACACATTTTTCATGCTGGTTCGGGCATCGAAACAGCAACCTTTCGGTCCCAAACCTGCTTCTCTAACCATTAAGCCACGACTGCCCCATTAAGATACTAACAGTAATAAAAAATAATTTCAGGTGATACAGCTTCCTTTCTGATATGAATATTCTCTACTACCTTCATAACACTGAATAGGAATAAACGCTTTGGCTTGTGATACCTCAGTGGATAAAGTTCTGGGTTACTGATCAGAAGGTCGACAGTTCAAGCTCCAGTACCACCAAGCTGCCACTGTTGGGCCTTTGAGCAAGGCCCCTAACCCTCAACTGCTCATAGTACGAGATAAAAAATATAAGTCACTCTGGATAAGGGCATCTGCCAAATGCCATAAATGTAAATGTAAATGAAAATGTATAACTGGAACTAATATAACTGGAGAGCACCTTTACTAACATGCTGTATATTGTCTACATTTCCTCCTCATCAAACCATTCAATGAACACTTGTTATGTTTTGTGTATGTGGATATTGGAAGCAAGGAAGAGGCCGAAGCTTTCAGTGTAGAAATGTGGATCTAAACTATAGAAGATATTTGCAGTCAAGTTACTAACTGTTTTTTTAAAGATCATGGTAACAGAAGATCTCATGACAAAACTTTGAGGTACATGCCGTCCCATGTGGTGTATAATATATAATCCAGATACTTAATTTAAATAAACTGTTAGGCTCCAGTGCAGGACGGTGGTCTAGTGATTAGCACGTCCGCCTCACAACGAGATGGTCCTGGTTTCGAGACCTGTGCTGTGCTCGGGAGTTTCTGTGTGGAGTTTGTGTTTTCTCCCTGTGCTTGCATGGGTTTTCTCCAGGTACTCTGGTTTCCTCCCACAGTCACAAGACATGCACATTAGGCGAACTGGATATTCTTAATAGCCCCTAGGTGTCAATGTTAAGTGTGAATAGTTGTGTGTCTGTGTTGGCTTTGCGATGGGCAGGTGAGCTGTTCAGGGTGTACCCCACCTTTACCCAGGGTCGGCTAGAATGGGCTCCAGCCTCCCTGTGATCCTAAAAAAGGACAAAGCTTTTTGGAAATTGAAAGTTTTAGGCTTCACCAGAACTGGTGGTTTGCCTGCTTTTTAGTTTGGCCACATGATGGCAGCACTTTGCTGTACAAAAAAAAATGTCAGTGATGTAATGCACTTGGCTACTGATAATCTGACACCCCACACATCTCCTGTAGTCCTTTCACATTACAGGAATAAGTGGTTATATAAACTGTTACAGTGTTGCAGTTGCTTAAAACATGTCCATATTTGTGTAAAGGACTATTTCACACAAATAATCACACTGTAAGTTTACTGGTGATCCATTCAAACAAGCACATTAAGTAATTCAACCACAGAATGTTACAGTATGTGTGTGTGTGTGTGTGTGTGTGTGTGTGTGTGTGTGTGTGTGTGTGTGTGTGTGTGTGTGTGAACGGTAGCCGCATCCTCCCACACATTCAGCTGTGAGAACAGAAGAACATAAGGAAGGCATAAGAGGGAGTAACTGAGAGGGCCTGGGAACACAGCCTGAACCCACCTTCTCTCATCTGTCACTGAGATGTTTGTTTACATTGAGTTTGTCTGGAACCTGCAGTAACTCTCTCTCTCTCTCTCTCTCTCTCTCTCTCTCTTTGCCATCTGTTTTGTATTTGCTGGTGCAGTATGTTGCTGTATGGTGCTGTATGATTCCCTTTTGGCCTCTGAGGAACACTTTTAAAGCCAAATCAGAGTAAGGGGTCCTCACACATTAAGTCTCATCATTATGACCATTCCCATACATTACATTTCCCTTAAGCACCCATTCTAAATGACAGATACCCAGCCTTATGACAAAGTGAGTTAAAGGGTCAGTAATGTGTTTTCATTCCTAGCTTTAGTCAGTAGGGATGACTTTCTCACACACTACTATGAAACTCCTTTTTTGTTTCTTTTTGTGGTTGTTGTTGTTTCTGCTGTTGTTGTTGTTTCATTCCAGACTAAAGATATTAAAAGAATCATCATTATACAGTATGGTCTAAACCAGACGGCCGAAAGCAGGCTAATGTACTTGTTACTGCCCATTAAATCTTTGTTACTGCAGAAAATGGAAACGACTTTGGTTATACATTTGGTGGAGCTTGAACCACAGTGCTTTAAAGAAAACCTCCACCCTAAAACTCAATAAATATATTACATTAAAATACATGAGGCGTATGGTGGCGTAGTGGTGGGCACGTTCACATCACAGTGAGAAGAACCGGGGTTTGAGTCCTGGTCTCGACAAGGGCGTTTTTGTGTGGAGTTTGCATGTTCCCCCTGTGCTTGCATGGGTTTCATCTGGGTACTCCAGTTTCCTCTGAAAGTCCAAAAAAATGCACAATAGGCTAATTGGCTGTTTCAAATTGGCCCTCAGTGTGAGTGTGTGTGTCTGAATGGTTGTGTGTATGTTGCCCTGGTGTGTTGGTGTACCCCGCCTTCACCCTGTTTCGGCTGAGAGGGGCTCCAGCCTCTCCACGACCATAGTAAGATTAAACCGTTCAGCAAATGGATGATTAAAATACATATTTTTATATTTGTTCATATGCCACGTTCTTGGATGGTGCTGTACATTTGTTAATCATGTAAGAAGTTAACAGTTGTTTTCTTCTTCTTTTCTCAAAGACAGAGTTGTGACTGAAACTCACGTCAGCAAGTTAGAAGTTTAAAAAACAGCAAAGTTGTTGGCTTTGATGGTGATATCAGCATGAACATTAAGTTTAAGCTTAAAGCTCCTTCTTCTGCTTCACCTAAAAAAGCTGCACTGCGAGAGCACAGGGTAAAGACAAGGAGTTAAAGGGGCAATGTCATGGTTGGTTAAGGAAAATAGCCTAAATAATGTCAGTGGGGTTATCAGGGAAGGCATATTTATACCAAGGAAAACTTGGCTTACAAAGGATACTAGACATGATTAAGTTTCATGCTACAAATTTGCGAGGTGTTTGCAATTGACATACATTTCTTATTCATTTAAATTATACATACATATAAACTGAGCAGATGATTGTTAAGGGCCCAACAGTGTTAAATTTGTGGGATTGGAGCTTGAACCCCTGACCTTTGGATAAGTAACCCAGTGCCTTAACCACTGAGCCACCACTGAGCCACCACTGAACCGCCACTGCCCCACTCTTTGAAAAGGCATTTACCGAGCCACTTAATCCTTTTACTAGAGTCGCGGGGAGGCTGGAGCCTATCTCAGCAGACACTGGCCAGACCATTGCAGGGAATCTTTGAAAACTGTTCTCCCAAAAAAGATTAATAAAAGTTGCTTTCCCTTCCACGTCTAGGTCAGGTTTGAAAACTATTGACTCCTTTTGATTTGCAAGTTGAAGGTTAATTATCAAACACATACTAGTATTTCGGACATCCACTGTATATGTACATGACTGTTGGGCTACTAAATTTGGGAAAAATCATGACTCAGCTTAAGGCGAGATCAACAAGTTACTGAAGATCATGTATTGGTTATAAATATTGATATGTAAGTTCTTACAGATGGTTTTTATCTTTAAGCAATGCTGTATGTAACTACCCCATGAAAAGTACTTGAATGAGCATGCATTTATTTACATGGCCTTAGGGTACACATAAATAGCTTACTAACAGGAGAATAAGATTAGTTTACTGCACATTTTGTTTTTGGAAGATCTGAGTATGCTGGGTGTGTTTTCACATGAGATCTGTGCAGAAAAGGGGAAAGCAGACACAAAACGGACATTAAAATATGCAGGGGTTGTCTTCCTGAGACAGGAAATCCTAAAATAGCATCATGCAAAGCAGGCACAAAAGTCCATAGGCAAACAGGCAGAAAAATATCTGATAAATCAATGGTGGTAGGACTCTGTAATAACGGGAATCAGAAAATCCAGCTTGTTTGCTTTTAGCACTTGCCCTAGTGTGTAATACTAAAGGGTAGAAAGGGATTTGTGCATAAATCGCACATGGGAAAGTGGATGGACAGATACTGTTACAGAACCAATCTAGCACATTAAAAGCTTCTTTGTTTTGTCCCATTAGGGGGAATGCTTAAAAGTTCTATGGAGACCTGAGGGCTTCATTTTCCAAGTCTGCCACTTCTTTAGCAGGCAATAAATCTTACTTTTCACTTTAGTTAATCAGAACACATGATGAAGCCCTTAGTTCTTCATAGAGCCTTTAGGATTTGGGTTAGGAGGAGAGGACCCTACAGAAACATTTCAGGGATGTTCATTTAATTGCATTTTGTTTCATTTCTTTTTCTGATCCCCTTTATCATTTATTATGGTTGTCGGGAGGCTGGTGTACACCCTGAAGAGCTCACCAGACCATCGCAGGGCCAAAACACACAAACACACACACACACACAAAACCATTCACACTTACACTCATATTTAGAAGCAATCAAGAACATCCAGTTAGCCTAATGTGTATGCCTTTGGACTGAGAAAACCAGAGAACCTGGAGGAACCCACATAATAACAAGTAGAACATGCAAACTCCAAACAGAGACGCCCTCGCCAGGTACAGAGCTTGAACCCAGGACCTTCTTACTGTGAGACTTAAGTGCTAATCACTACACCACTCTGTCCCCCTCAGGGATGTTCATGCGCCAGGAGGGTTCAATATACAGCTTTTTTAAAAATCTGTGATCTTTAAACTATCAGCGAACCTAAGGAAATAATTATTTAGGAGCATTTAAGAACAGAGAGCTTTAAAATGACACTCCCTTATGAAGCTACTTGTTATCTATTAAATCTTTACTTATTCTCTCAGGGGGCTGAACTAAAGGATCCATGAAGTGCTATCAAGGTCTCCCCTATCCAGAAGATTCCCACTATCACTCCTCATTAACGTAATAACTCTTAATTGTCTTTTTAGTTCACTAAAATTCAAAGGATACCTTTTAATCAAAGAGTATACAAATAGTGTTATCCACTCACTCACTAACTTATTTCCCTAACCGCTTAATCCTATTAAGGTCATGGGGAGGCTGGAGGAGCCTATCTCGGGCAACACTGGGCGAAGACGGTGTACACCCTGAACCACTCGCCAGACCATCACAGGGCCAACACACACACACAACAATTCACACTCACAACTTGTGGCAATTTGGAACAGCCAGTTAGTCTCGGGTGCATGTTTTTGGACTGCAGGAGGAAACCAGAGTACCCATAGGAAACCCACTCAGACACAGAAAGAACATGCAAACTTCACACAGAAACGCCCAAGACTGGGACTGGAACCCAAGACCTTCTTTCTGTAAGGCAGAAGTGTGATCCAACAGAATAAATAACAAAAAAAAGCCAATGTTGTATAATCAACTGTGCTTGACAATTTCTCCACAAGATGTCGCCCTGATCCATTACTCAAGAACCTGGATTACCTCGAGAGCTTTACACATCTCTAAACACACATGTGAACCCTTTGAAATAACAGCTTCCACATGCTGTAAAGGTTTTTCTTTGCTTGGCAACTCTTTTATTGATATATACACACTACAAAAAAAAAGGGTTCAACACAAGCCACTGAATTCAGTTTCCATTGAACAGTACTGCAGGGAGTGAAAGACACTGCTGTACACCATATTGTCATTTCTCAGTTTAGCTTGTGGGCTCATTGTTCTGTTTTGCGTACATTCTTGGGGACATTTATTATAATTTTTAAAACCATGTTCAAAATTAGAACCAACAATTAAAATTCTTCTCAGTGTACAAAGTTAGGACTCTAAAGAGATCAATAATGTTGATTAAAAGATAATATTATCCACAGAATAAATTCTAAAGTCATTTTAAATTAATGTCACGTAACACTGACGGACACATCACGTCACTAGTGGCTTAAATCAAGGAAGTCGGAAAAGTGTCCACTGAGCATGTCCAGAAGTAATAAATATTCATGAGACTCTGTCTTGGCTTCAGGGTTTTGTTTTTCCACTGACGCGTAAATCAATTTATAAATGAACGTAACATGTGACTGGTTTGACAGACATTTCACCTGTGTTTTATTCATGTTGATAGAACTGACTGTATGGATTTTTTTAGGACAATTCTTTTATTGAGTGCAACCAATGCTACCTTCTTTTTTTCAGTTTATTAAAACGAAGTACGGATATTTGCCAGTATGGACATCATATAGACCAAGATGATAAATATATGGATTTTGACAGACGTTACGTTCAGAGGTGATTTTTTTGTGTCATAATATAACAAAATTAGCAAAACCACACATTAAACATCCTTTACACACTCCAAAATATTTTTTTGTAATCAAAACCAGTAGTACGAATTTGTAATATTTATTTGTGAAGCCAGTAACCGAACTTGACCAAATATATCCAACTTTTTTTGCCAGAAAATCAGCAATTTTAGTTTGAATAATGTAAAAAAAGAAAGTGGTGGCATTTTGTAATATACTGAAATTATGTTTACTATTATCTTGACTTACACTTTAAACAGTTATTAAGTTGCACATATAATTGCATGGGAATATTTTTTACCTTTTGATTTTTCATATTACATGTGCAAATGGGTCCACGTGCAAATAAAGAGCCTGTGAAATCCAACTATGAGGATGCAGTATTTCATCAGTCTGTATACTTTACAGGGCAGAGACTAAGCCTTTATTACTGCTTTATTTATATACCGTTTCTAGCCATACTGGAAGATCACTGAACAGTTGTAGATTTATACCATACCTGTACACATCTGAACCATCTTAAAACTCAAGCAGTAGCAAAGCCAACCCTCACTCGAACATCATAGATGACCCAACAGGAATTTCAGGGAAAATAATTCAGTATGTGTAGCAGTTGCTTACCTTCAGGGTAAAGTTTGTGACTTTGGTCCTCTGCAGAGTCCACAGGTTTAGAAAGGCTGGACTGTGTTGTGGGAAGGACATTTTGGAGAGAAACCCCATTTTTGCTTTCACTCATGCTGCCATGTCTTATGAGCATGTGAATCACCATCTGTTGCTGGGTTCGAAATCCTTTTCCACACTCCAAGCACTCAGAGGTCTTATTCTGGGAATTTTTACGGCTATGGCGGGAAGAGGGACGATATTCCGAGTCGCTCAAACTCTCAATACTTCCACTATCCATAGATACCTGGCCTCCAGATCTCTGATAATCAGTGGTGGTGCTGGCGTTGCTTGAGCCTTGGGTCACTGTCCCACGCTTCTTCTTATTAGGGATCGTTAGAGTGGCATCCAGTTGTTTTTTTCGTTTCTCCTGCTTTAGAAGTACATATTCACCCTTTTTCTTGTCATAGACCACATCTGCATCTGCTAACCTCTCCTCCCAGCCCAGCCCTTTTTCAGAAACCTCCATCACCCTGCCTCTGGTGGCCAGCTGCCAGGCCTGATAGCTGCTAACAGGGTCCAGCTCAGGGATTCTTTTGCCAAGCCTTACCTCTGAGACTTTCTCCATATCACCTGCCATTTTCAGGTTCAGGCACTCTAGGAAGCGTCTCTTGGTGAGAGGAGACGAAAGACCCTCACTACTGTTAGTAGAATTATCTGTGTTCTTGTGGACTCGCTCATGAAGCCTCAAGCTCTTGCGGTCATGGAAGAAGTTCCCACACTTGGCGCACAGTTCATACAGGCATACTTCGTTTACTAGGGAAGCTTCAACCTGTGTCACCTCATTAACAGTTGCAGGAAGTTCAGAATTGTTCTTTGGCTTGGACTTGGTGTTTTGCGTCTTCATGTGACTGCGCAAGAACCAGGGTTCACGGAGTCGTTTGCCACGCATGCGACAGCCCTGATTCCGAGTGCTCTGATGCTTCTTCATGTGGGTTTTAAGGAACCAGGCTTGAGTGAAAACTTGGTCACACTGATCACATGGAAAGTCCCCTTTACCAAGCTCATTCTCTTTCTCTGCTTCCTCCATGTTGGGACCTTCTTCCATGGTGGACTTCTCCTCCACTGGATGTGTCTTTTGTGTTTCTGCTTGCAAGTGTTCTTCCTGCGAGGTATCGTGAAAGTCTTGCATATGTTGCTCCAGCTCAGCTTGACTCCGGAGCCTCTTCCTACACAGTGAGCACTGCTTGCCTCCCTCACTGTTTGCCCTCTCTTTCGTAACCCCTTTCTTTCTTGTCTTAGTGGTCTCCTCGCCACTGACCATTTTATTGCAAGCAGAGGTACTTTCTGTTGGGCTGGAACAACCACCCTGCTCCTCAGGTACTCCTCCTTCCTTGTCTCCCTCATCTCCCACTCTTTCCTCATTACCCCGAGTGCTCTGACTCATACCATCTGTCTTGTGGGTGCGAATATGGGCTTTCAGGCTCCCTTTCTGGGCTGAGCGGTGTTGGCAATGGGGGCACTTGTACGGCTTCTCTCTTGTGTGCTTCCTCATATGCTGGGACAAAGAGCTTAAAAAAAGAAAAGACCTGCCACAGAGGTCGCAGTTGTGAACCTGATCCTTTTCCTCATCTGGAGGTTTATGCGAGGTTTTAGAGAGGGAGTCATCTGTGACCTTTTGCCACTTAACCTCCATGTCAAACCTTGAGTGTTCTACTTTGGTGCTATCTTCTGTCCAATTTGTTACGTCCTATTAAATCTGTGTCTGTATTGGTCATACGCGTCGAATGGAAGTTCTCTTTTCAGTAATTAACATTCCTGATTGATGTAGGAAAGTTGGGCTGTTTTCCACTTGGGTACAGCTACAGGAACTTCTGCTGGGAAACATGTTTACCAACTGGAGACTTGCTTCATTCTGGGACCTGTTGAGCAAGCAAAAACAGTGTTACAGAATGGGTCAGGCTATTAACTATGTTTGTCTGTATAGTAGATGACCAAGCATTAGTAAATATATTAGATATGCTTATGATGCAGGTGCTATCTAATTAACAATTTCCTGTTTTGCATAAATTTACTACTCATCTTAACCAAGGTGATCATATCCACATGAGACAGGAGTTCAAACACCGGGTAAGTTATACTGCTTTGACCTTTGACTATGCGGAGGTTAAGTGCTATCAGTCTTTTGCTTACTTTTCTTCCTCTATACAAGTTTAAGATGTGATCAGTTCAGTGTAACAGGACACGGTGGACGAAGTACAATGGACTCTATTGATACACTATTTAACAAGAAGGAAAGCAGGAGAGAGCAAACATCATTAGTATGTCTACTGTGTCATTACGTGAGCTACCTTCAGGGCCTGGATGCGGAGCTGCCTAGCTGAACCATGTAGGCACTTCTGACAGTCTGATGTTTCAAAGAAACAGAAGCACAGAGAGAGCTTTCTAATCCCGTTACCAATTCACCAAACCATTTTTCCTCCCAAATATATTATATGACTCACTCTATTTTTTTTTATTCTCCCTGCCAAAACACACACCTTAAAATGTTATCGCTATGCAAAGCTGCATTCCAGCCAAGAGGACACAGAATATATGTAATCAGTATCCACATACTATACTCCAGTCAGGAACTGAGGGTTTCCTGCCATTTTGTCTTGCTCTTCATATATATATATATATATATTCCCCCCCCTGAACAGGCAAACAATTTCTATTTTTCAAGAGAAGTTTCGTTGAATACAGTCTACACAGAGTTTCTGTTTTCACATTAGTTCCTCATATCCCATGTTTACTGAATGGGTCTGTGGTTTAACCCTTTAACAGATCAGGAACAAAACAATGCATTTTTTCCTGGCACCTTTTATTAATTTGGGGCAACAATAACAATATTTTCGAAAAAGAAAAAAGAAAAAAGAAATATATATATATATATATATATATATATATATATATATATATATACTCTACCAATCTACTCTATCAAAATTGTTGACATTTTCCTTTAATGATAAAACTCAGAATACATTAACACTTACTTACACACTCATTCTTTTACCAAACCACTTAATCCTATTAATATCATGGGGAGGTTGGAGCCTATATTAGCCGACACTGGGCAAAGGCGGGGTACACACTGAACTGCTCGCCAGACCATAACAGGGCCAACACACAACCATTCACACCCACATTCACACCAAGGGACAATCTGGAACAGCCAGTTAACCTAATGTGCATGTCGTTGGACTGTGGGAGGAAACCAGTTTTCCCAGAGGAAACCCACACAAACACAGGGATAACATACAAGCTCCATACAGAATCACCTGAGCCTGGGACTCAAACCCAGGATCTTTTTGCTATGAGGCAGACATGCTAACCAGTATGCCATCATGCCACCCAATACATAAACAAATGAGTAAAAATCAATCAAGTATGCCCTAACAAATAGTTGACCAGAGCATTAAAGAGTTAAGAATGCGTCTACGGACTTATGTGTTTTCTCAAAGCATGTCTGCTGGTGTGAGTGTGTGTAAGGCTTTGTGTTCAGGACAGTGGTGGCAGTCTCATCCTAGTCCCAGTTCAGCTTCCCCTGGTAGTCAGAATGAGTGATGGCTCTGTGCTTACAGACTTAAACCATGTGTGTGTGTGTGTGTGTGTGTGTGTGTGTGTGTGTGTGTGTGTGTGTGTGGGTGTGTGTGTGTGTGTGTGTGTG
>JAOUQZ010000028.1:5413916-5425576 GCA_028564935.1 Neosilurus hyrtlii
ACACACACACACACACACACACAAAAAGAGAGAGAGAGAGAGAGAGAGAGAGAGAGAGAGAGAGAGAGAGAGAGAGAGAAAGAGAGAGAAACAGAGAGCGAGAGAGAGAGAGAGAGAGAGAAAGACAGAGAGCAAGAGAGAGAGAAAGAGCGAGAGAGAGATTGAGGGAGAAAGAGAGAGAGAGAGAGAGAGAGAGAGAGAGAGAGAGAATTACAAGATTGAATAATTGTATTTCAATAAAACAGGAATAGAATTTCTTTAGAATTAGTCTCTCTGCATTGTCCATATGACCGACAGAACTGGGATTGACCTTGTGTGCACTCACACACATGCTGAGGGATTGAAAATAAGTAATAATTTGCTTGTGGGTAAATCTAGAATCCTCACATTTGTACTCTGGGTAACTCTGGGTTGTGTATGGAAACTTGTGATTAATATCTGAAAGGGTTTCAATTTAAGAATATTTACTCACCAAATAGCCCTCAGAATTTCCACTGTTTACATTTTATGCATTTTACAATTTTTTTAATGAGTGTACTCTTACACATGGTGAGTAATATTTATTTAATTATTTTATTATTCATTAAGAAAGAAACTCAGAAATGTACTCATTATAGTGGCAAATTTCAATGTTATTTTTTGTGTAATTTTTATTCTAAAATATAAAATTAAAAAATGTTCATGAAAATCTAGTCACAAAATATACTAATAATAGATATAATTACTCAAACTAGCATCATAGTGGAATAAATGGCTTATAGTAGCAGAGAAGATGCAGAGCCCAAATGTGGGGGGAGAAAAAAAAACTTACCCTTGACTTAGGACGAGGAGAGGACACCTGTGGGATGTTAAAAATAATATGTTACACTTAATAAAGCGCAAAAGCTGAAATCAAAAGCATCACAATTGATAATTTAACTCTATTACATCCAGTAAATCCATCGAGAAGCCATGCTACTTTTGGAGATGGTGAAGTCATGTTTGAAGAATAGAAAAATTAAAGATTAATAATAATAATAATAATAATAAGAAGAAGAAGAAGAAGAAGAAGAAGAATTACTAGAAGTAACCAATTAAAGATTAATAATAATAATAATAATAATAATATTAATAAGAAGAAGAAGAAGAAGAAAAAGAATTACTAGAAGTAACCAATTAAAGATTAATAATAATAATAATAATAATAATATTAATAATAATAATAAGAAGAAGAAGAAGAAGAAGAAAAAGAAGAAGAAGAAGAATTACTAGAAGTATACATTAGCTACGCTTTCTCACATGCAGGACTTGTAATGAAAACTAATCTTTTCACACTTATATTAAAGTTTTTGAGACATTCATTATATATTAATGAATTATTATCATTAATTATTTTCTATAAATAGAAGCAGAAATAATGTACAGAAAAACCTATATTAAAAACCTGCCAGAAAAATGAGGAAAATGGACACCATCCCTCATATACACTCACATTCTCCCAAGATTTTCAGTATGGAGAGGCTTATTTAGCATTTTTGATAGGAATCTCCAATGGTTGCATTTAGCAGTAAAAAAAATAAGACTTTAGTTTAGTTTAGTTTAGTTTAGTAACAAGGGGAAGTCTTCAGGACTGAGGACTGGGGCATATGGGTTTCTTGGTTAAAAACAAACAACCATAAAAAAAAACCTGTGACATACATCACACAACAGATATACAACAGTTCCACCACTAAAAACTGGGCAAATTTCTATGACAGTTGTGGTTGTGTCATATGAAACTCATCTGTTGTGTGGTGGAACATGCCTTTTGTAGACTTTGCTATGGAGTTTTGAACATGTTCAAATGTTTTTCTGTATTCTATGTAAGTCTTAACATTAAGTCTATTTCCTGGATCCGTTGGGTAATCCTATGGCTGTGTTATTAACGACATGCAAATTTCATATGTTTTCTGGGTAATCTGACGTGCTCAGAATCATACAGCTTCTTTACAGTAGCCCTGTGATTGTCGTTCGTGTAGTGGTTAGGGTTCTGGGCTCATGATCGAGAGGTTGTGGGTTTGTATCTATTAGACCCCCACCAAGCTAAGAGCCCTGGGCAAGGTCTTAACCCCAAGTGTACCTCTGTCCATCCAGCAATATAACTGGGTACCAGTAAAAAATACTGGGAAGGTAATCTGCGATGGAATAACATCCAATGCAGGGGGTTGAACTCCTAGTTGCTTCATGCTACATAAACTGGGGTGAGCATCGGCCTGATGATCCAATAGGCTCAGGTCTAAAAGCCCAACAGACTTACATTACCTGTGATTGTGCCACTTTAAACCCACGGGACTATCATGTAAACCACGTCTATCATACATCGTTTTTACAACAAAGATAGGTTGAGCCGTACGGCGGTCATATGTTAACAGAATATTATAAGAATATCATACGAGTATTTTTCATATCTTGCAACAGTCATATTACTTTCATATGAAGTTCATTCATTTTGACTTACTGACCTCTTTTCTCAACGACAGACAAACAACATTTAAATGCAAACGCAGCTAGACAGCTTTCAAATTCCCCTCAGCCAAACCTACGTCAGTCCCTTCTGTCGTCACTCCACTAAATTCATACCATAAAATGCATCACAGATTGATTGTGAAAGGGTATTATATGACAAGCTGTAGGATATAAAACAAAAGGATGATGAGGGAAATTAATTTTTTATAGTTACTCGAATAAAAAAACAGGAACTCATGGATGTTCCACAAATATAAATGCAACGTGTTCTTCTTAAATAAATACAAACATTGAAGATGTTAGCATATTGCTGTGGAATAAAAAAAATGCTTCAGGACATGGCGGAACTAAAAAAGATGATTTCGGATTGGCAATCCCAACTCCACCCCATTCTTTTACAGCATGTCATGTTCTATTCTGTATGCAAAACCTCTACAAAAACTGAGAGTAGGTTTGATATGTGCTGCATGAAAGTACGGTACTGTTACTACACTACTGCAAGTTACTGTTTAGCATTGGTAATGTTACACTTCAAAATCCCACTTTCTAAAGCATCTGCATAGAAAATAAAAGCACAGAGAAATGAAGTCAGTGTGTGGATTCATTTCTGTGTGGTTAGAGACAAACCTACAGCATTGTGTCTGTGTAAACATGAGCTACATGTCTGATATAATGACAGCTTTGGACTGCAAACATGGGCTGCGGATGGTTCATTCACTCACATAGTGTAATAAAAAGAAATTCACTGCTGGTAGCAAAAGTTATGTTAAAGTTTTTTTTTGTTTGTTTGTTTGTTTGTTTTTTGTTTGTTTTGTTTTGTTTTTGTTTTTTTGTTTTTTTTTTAGCATATTGGTTAGCGCGTCCTTTTCACAGCAAGAAGGTCCTAGGTTTGCGCCCCGGGCTCAGGCATTTCTGTGTTAAGTGTGCATGGTCTCCCCGGGCTTGTGTGGGTTTCCTCCAGGTACTCCAGTTTCCTCCCACAGTCCAAGACATGCACATGAAACTATTTGGCTGTTTCTAATTGCCCCTAGGTGTGAGTGTGAGCATAATTGGTTACTTGTGTGTTGCCTTGAGATGGTCTGGTGAGTTATTCAAGTTCAAGGTGCTGTTAGGCTCAGGCTCCCTGCAACCCTAATAGTAAGATTAAGCAGTTCGGCAAATTGAGGGATTGAAAGCTTCTGTAAAAGCTAACACAAAATGGCTGCATGTTCTCAGTGGAAGACTATGTTTTCAAGACATGAAAGATTGACACATTGAAAGGGCAAAGTTGGAAAGCGTGAGTGTATTTCAAAGAAAAATTGCCTGTGAAAGGATGGTGTTAAAGCTTGTAAAACACTTTCTCCCTTATTTGCATTAGAGGTAACTGACTGCAATAATCATCCTTTATTATGATATTGCTTCCAAAGTACGTACTCAAGTGAAATTGAATTTTCAAGGGATTATTATGGACCGTATGGTTTCAGCACTTACAAAGCTCCTGAAGAAATGAAGGACAGGGTTCACATCTCCACGACGTCTGGATGAGGAATGCTGAGGTCTTGGAGGAGAGGAAGACAGGTGACCACGGAATGAACCCTAAACATAACATTATAGGTTATAGATTTCCCTCTTCAAAAAGTCTTCTTAATGATTCTTTGGCTAGATAAGGATTTATTAAAATTATTTTTTAGACTAAACCTTTTATAAATTTTCCCTAAAAAAGTTTATAAGTTTTTGGTAAATATTTATATAATTATTTTAAATTTTATTTATTTTTTTAACAATTACCTTTTTTCCTCCCTAAATGCCACTTCAATATACAGTTGTTATGAATTGACTTATCAATATAGTTACAGTAAATACATTTATAGTCTATATATTTGTTCAGCTTTAAATCAAATTAAGTAGTAAAAATATATAAGTATTTTAAATTATTTTTTATTTAATGGCATTTGATTTGCAGAATACTGTATTTTCTCTTTATTTCTAACCATCACTAAATGATACACAGATGTAAATAACAATTCCAGTATGAAGCCGACCCAATCACACAGAGTGCCATACCCACAATTAAACACAACATACTCCAATGAAAAGGCTGGAAAATAATCACGCAATATGCAGTATGTAACTTTTTCTGTTCATTTTAAATTATGTTACTTTACTTTTTAATAATTTGTATATAGTTAATAGGACACACCCAAATCCCACACCCACAGCATTGAGTACTTACTTCAAGGGATTAGAATTTATGGCATCAGCGTATTGTATAATACTGTTTAGTTCAATCAAGTTTCCTGATCAATGATTTCAATTCATTTCTGTTTTTTCTTTTGTTATTGTTGTCTACTGTGATAATAATTACAGTGTAATACTCTTTCGTTTTCTCTCTCTTTCTTTGAAATAATTAGTAATAACTGAAGTATTCTACCATAAACTGTAGTCTTAGTTGCACTCACAGCAACAGACAGCAGTGCACTGATAAGCACTTCAGCTAGGAACTCTCAGTTCTTTGACAAAACAAAATATTTTCATTTTCAAAAAGCTTATCAATAAAGTTTTCTTTGCTAACAAAAGATATCTCATGTAGAATCAAATTAAGATTGCAAAAACCAGAAAAACAGTATGCATTTTCTCTTTTGGCATGTCCCCAAATTCATGTAGTGATGCGTTATCACTCACTCACCTTCCCTCTTTTCTTTTTATCCCCTCCAAAGAACCTGCCAATCTGATCCATGAGACCAGGAGCCTTCTTCCTGCGTCCCAGCCCTGAGGAGCCTGCAGTAGCCATTCTGGATGTTGATCTTCTGAGCCTGGGTCAACGATCTGCACGGCCTGCCAACGTCCTTCTCAGTACAACCCTGTCTCCGCTCTGAGAACACCCCAGCAAGCTTCTCTATAGTCTTTGGTGTATCCAAAGCAGATGGGCTGGCCTTTGAAGGTGTGGTCCCCTGATTCCCGGGCAATCATGGGAGATAAGGTGGGTCTGTAATAGCGTCAGTGATTCTGGTTTGGTTCCAGGCATTCTTTACAGCCTGTGTACCCTTGGAGTCAGTCACTGCCCTTCTCTCTGTTCAAGGAGCTGCCATTGTTCTTGACCACATCTGCCCCGGTCCTGTGTGGCCCACAACAAGGCCTGTGTATGTGAGAGCTTCAGCTCAATGCAAAACAGCCCTGAGCACAATCAAACTATTGTCACAGTGGTTCATATCCTTTATACAAATAATTTATGTTGAGTTGACATGTATGTGTCTGATGACATTTTCAGCTTGAGTTTGGTTGTCAAAATCTACCATATATATACCAAAAGAACAGGTGGTGCAATAATATTCTATTTCTTTGTCTTGAAATACAACTAAAATGAAAAAAATTACAATTAATTACCCTCCAATTCATTTCAGGTAATTAACAAGTGGTCCTACGAAACAATATATATATATATATATATATATATAACTGTATTTTTAAAGTAGACTAATATACATTGTGAATACTCATGTAGTTTTAGAGATAGATACAAATGAGTTATTTATACCATTATAGATCTAATCATCTGTTAAAAAGGCCAAAATATTTGATACCATGTAGGAAATTCAAATGCACAGCATAATTCATATTGGTGGTGCAGTGGTGTAGCTGTAAGCATGTCACACTTGCAGAAAGAAGGTCCAGGGTTCGAGTTCCACACTTGGCGCGGTTGTTTCAGTGTGGAATTTGCATGTTCTCCCCGTGCTTGTGTGGGTTTCATCCAGGTACTCTGGTTTCCTCTTACAGTCCAAAGACGTGCAGTATAGGCTAATTGGCTGTTTCAAATTGCCCCTAGGTGTGAGTGTTTGTGTTGGCCCTGCGATGGTCTGGCAAGCTGTTCATAGATATACCCCTGTAACAGGACATACTGGTGCTCAAAACATGGGCAGCATAGTGGCGTAGTGGTTAGCACATTCGCTTCACAGCAACAATGTCCTGGGTTCAAGTCCTCAGCTCGGGCATTTCCATATGGAGTTTGCATGTTCTCACTATGCTTTCATGTGTTTCCTCTGGGTACTCCGATTACCTCCCACAGTCCAAAAGATGTGGCCATTATACTAACTGGCTGTTCCAAATTACCCCTAGGTGTGAGAGTTAGTGTCAATGGTTGTGTGAGTGTGTGTATGCCTGTTGCCCTGCAATGGTGTAATGAGCTGTTCAGGGTGAACCACGCCTTTGCCCATTGTTGGCTGATATAGGCTCCAGCATCCCCATGAACCTAACAGGAGAAAGCAGTTGGGTAAAGGAATAAGTTAGTGAGTGCTTGAAACATTCTACTGATGGTGCAAGAAAAGCATCTGTAATATGTATGAATGTGTTGCCTGAAATGGTTTTAATGCCTTTTATACATTTCTTAAAATGAAAATCATTGTTCAACTCATTAAACCTACAGAACTTTGATTTATTATATCAATACAGTATAAATAAATACAGTATAAATACAGTAAGTGCCCACAGTTTAAAACAAAAAATAATATTAAGTAAATGCACATGTTCTGTGACTGTACTGTAACAAGACTTTGGGAGAAATGGGAATGGCCGCATATACATGATATTATACAGTATATCACCTATCGACTGAGAAATCCACCAAACTTAAAGAATCTAACGAGTCTAACATTAAAAACAAACAATAACAATACCATCTAGACCCTATCCATCCATCATGACATGACTATATCCCTGTTTAGCAACGTGACACAAAACTTTGTCTCTCCTTTTATAGCTCTCTCACTGTCTCTATTAATGGAGCCCAACATGGCGTTTGTTCTTTCTGTCTTGCCCACAGTAGCTCATCTGTTGGAAGAAGGGCTTGCTATCTCCAAATCGCCCACAAATTCTGCGAAGATAGGGAGCAGGAATGCAGGGAGTGGGTAGCCTGCATTTCAAGTACCCTTGTACAATGAAGAGCTACAGGCTTTGTTGCCCAGAGAGGGGTGAAAGGGACAGAAGAAGAAACAATACCAGCCATGGAGTAACGTTTGTGAGACGCAAACACAGGAGATGGCTCAAAACTGCGAGAAGTATGTGTACCATGAACAGAACACCCACAGAGCCGCTCAAAAAGCTTACACAAGGCAGTGTGGACTCCAGAGGACTTTCTGATGTACTAGCACAGAGAAATATCTATACAGTTTCATGCTGAGTGAGGAAAGAATTGGCTTTGTTTAAAAAAAATAGAGAATAAGAAGTGACTCTTTTAAAGATTATCAGTTAAACCATTCCCTCACTCATCTTATCTGCTGACTTCTCCGCTTACTTGTACTAGGGTCATAGGGAGGCTGGTGCCTATCTCATTCGACTCTGGGTAAAGGCTAGGCCCACCCTTTAGAGTCCACCAGACCATTGCAGGGCCACACACAACCATTCACACTCACACTCACACCAAGTGTCAATTTGGCACAACCAATTATCATAATTTGCATATCTTTGGACTGTGGGAGAAAACCAGAGCTCCTAGAGGAAACCCACACAAGCATGGGGAGAACATGCAAACTCCACACAGGAACACCCGAGCCCGAGAATCGAACCATGGAACTTTTTGCTGTTAGGCGGATGTGCTAACCACTATACCACTGTGTCACTAAGTAACCAATTGTCAGAAAAATAAAAACATTAATTAGAAGAACTTTTATTATGTTTATTATTAGATACCAAAGTGACAGACATTAATATTAATATTTTATTATGATTTTTTAAATATTACTTTTACTGATTATCTTCTAAAAATAAACTTAATCTTTATTCCTTATACAGATGATATCTACTAAAATGCTATTATATTTATCCAAGTAAAAATACATACAAGTAAACAAAGTACTCTGTTAGAGTGTTCATACTCCCATGAAATCTCCATGCAGATTCCTACAGCCAAAAGAAAGGCATGATATTGTTGGAACATGAAACAAATGGTGGCATTATGCCTACATCCAGCGCAGAAAGCATTTGCCAAGTGTTGATGGAATCGCTGGCCATCATTGGGAAATTAGCATTGCCTTGTTTACCAGCCTAAAGGGACAATAAGGACATGCTCAGTGACCTCAGGCACCACAGTAGCAAAGTATATTTTGAGCCACAGTGAGGAGTCCCACATGCATAGTTGGAGTGATTTTGTATGAAAAGGTTTTTCATTCATCTGAATCTGAATGAAATTGAAACACAGCAGTCTTCCTTGTTGAGAAATCAATTTAATATGACTCTTATAAGTAAAAAAAAATGTGTTTGTCCAATTACGGTTACTCACTCACTCACTCTCCCTCATTTGCTGAACTAATCAATCCTATTAGTGTCACAGGGAGGCTGGAGCCTATCTCAGCCGACACTTGGCGAAGGCGGGGTACACCCTGAACAGCTGACCTGACCATTGCAGGGCAACACACACACAACCATTCAAGTCACACTTTCAGGCAATTTGGAACAGCCAGTTAACCTAATGTGCATGCCTTTACCAGAGTACCTGGAGGAAACCCACACAAGCACATGGAGAACATGCAAACTCCACACAGAAACACCTCAGCCTGGAACTCAAACCCTGGACCTTTTTGCTGTGAGGCAGATGTGCTAACCACCATACCAGTCATTTTGGATATGTGAAACTGTGTGTGATTTAACTTTAAGTGAAGGTGGGGTACACCCTCACCAGAGCATGGCAGGGCAAACAGATACTCACAATTGTTCAAACTTGGAAAATCAAAAATATTCAGTTAGCTTAATGTGCACTTCTTTGGACTGTGGAATGAAACCAGAGTACATAGAGGAAACCCACACAAGTACAGGGAGAGCATGCAAACTCCATACAAAAATGCTTTTGTGGAGCCTGGGACTCAAAGCCAGGACCTTCTTGCAGTGAGGTGGATGGGCTAACCACTACACTACCGTGTCACCCAACAGGATATTGCAAGATTGAAAAACCAACGATGCCATAGCCAGTCATGCTTGGCAGTATAAAGATGTTCCTATGGTCTCCTGGCAGTAAAAACGCATGTCTCTGTCTGTCCTGTTATTAAGACTGACATTAACCAATGCACACATCTGTAAACTCATAACACACTTGTGAAAGTGTGTTATTATTAGATGACCACCAGTTTTGAAAAGATGCAGTGGCTGGGTTCATATGTCTCGGATGAAGCATGTTGGTAACCATGGTTGGTGTTTGTCGCATGGTTAGCGAGAGCTGGCTTATTGCAAGTTGTCAAGCGACCAAAAATAGCAAATTTGTATCATAATCAAACTACAATACATTATTGTAGGGTTTTAGTAATATATACATGTCCTGTGCAAAAGTATGTACATTAACAATAATTTTTATTAAGATAGCCTAATGTTGTGAGCTTATGGAAATTGTACTAAAGTAAAGTAACATTATTATAGTCATTACGTTTATGTAAATAGGAATGTTCCAGTAGGTCTTATGCTGGGATCTAATTAGATCATTAGAAGTTCAACTTCGTCTTCAAGTTAGACAGAGCATGTGTGTGTCCGAAGACTCGGAAGTACGTTTTTACTTTCGAATTTCTCCACTAATAACATAGTAACTAATGTCATGACAGTAGTAATGTTATTAGTAGTATTAGCAAAAAACCTGTCATTCAGATAACGCAATGTAACCTTTCGTTAGGCCCTATTATACATCAACAAGGATTTGACATTATATATGCCAGTTGATGGCACACGAAAGGTCAGTGAACTTGTGTGTTTGCTCCACAAGTCATTTCATTCATTTGCCAAACTTAATCATATTAAGGACACATCAAGAAAGTTATGTGTTTGAGTCCCGAGCTCGGCAAGGGCATTCCTGTGTGGAGTATGCATGTTCTCCATAAGCTTGTGTTGGTTTGCCCCAGGTAATCTGGTTTCTTCCCACAGTCCAAATACATACACATTAGGCTAACTGTCTGTCCCAAATCGCAACTAAGTGTGAGTGTGAATGGTTTGTATGAGTGTGTATCCTGCCTTCACCTAGTGTCAGCTAAGATGGGCTCAAGCCTCCCAACGAGTCTAATAGGATTAAGCGGCTCGGCAAACAAGTGAGTGAGTGAGGATGAGTGAGTGAGTAAAATGTGACGAAAAGTAGTAAGAACTTGGACTAGAATTCTGGGGATGTTCTGATTCGAATGAGGTGTCCAGCATCACTTGATGGGAATTATAGTCATTGTTGAACAGCAGTGAGGAGACCGGTCAGGCAGTGTGTGTGTGAAAACTTCATCACACTAATGGAAAAAAAGGGAGTGAGGAAACTTTTCAACAGGTAATTATGAAGAAGGCAGAGATTTGGGTGTGGACTTTGTCCCGACTTGTTTAACTCAGTAGTGTAGATGGTGGAAATAATTTTTTAAAAATGCATAAGGAATATAATTTAATAATGATTATTCAATGCATAAGGTATAGATTTCACTAATCAGCCATAAATACAATTAGTGAAAATGATAAGTCCAGAGATATTAAAGGGGTTTTGAATTTGTGTTCCCTCAAATCTCTCTTTGTTACTAATGTGGCATCTTCCGATTAGGAAGTCACAGATGGTCCAACAGCACACAGCCTGTCAAAGCATATGTATGCATGTCCAGGAAATCTACAGGACATAGAGGGTTGCATGAACTGGAGCCATAGTCAAAGAAGGAAAATGTCTCCCTGCATGATGCACAGGGCCGAGGGGGCACAATGTGGCCATTCATGCTCTCTTGTTTGTTGCTTCATGCTTAAAAATCCTCCCAGAAGCTTATAATCTGATCGTATGGGAGGATAGTTGGTATAGTTTTTTATACTACTGTCATCTATGGCATGATTCTTTGCTTTGAAAGAAGGATTTTGAACCAGAGTGTGCTGTATAATTACAAAGGCCATACTTGCTTGTTTTTGGAGTGAACATTTATGAAAGCCTTTGCTCTTTATCTTTTTTAAAATTTTCATAATTATGATTCTTAAAAAAATGAAGTAAAATGTAACCAACTGTCATAATAAAAAGCACAAGACGTGACACAGGGGGGACATGGTGGCTTAGCAATAGCTTGCCTGCCCAACACAACAAGAAGGTCCTGAATCAAGCCAGTGAGGGCAGTTGTGTATGGATTTTGCATGTTCTGCCCTTGCTTGCGCCCTGCGATGGCCTGGCGAGCTGTCCAGGGTGTACCCTGCCCTCGCCCAGAGTCGGCTGAGATGGGCGCCAGCCT
>JAOUQZ010000028.1:5460736-5488108 GCA_028564935.1 Neosilurus hyrtlii
TCTCTCTCTCTCTCTCTCTCTCTCTCTCTCTCTCTCTCTCTCTCTCTCTCTCTCTCCTCCTCCTCCTCCTCCTCCTCACCATCTTGCTGCAAACTTAGTTTACCTGTGGATATTTCTGATATAATTTACATTAAAAACAAATAGAAATGTTGAGATTATAGTTGAATCAAAACTTTTTTCAAATGTTAAATGAGTTTAAAAAAAGGCTTTAATGGAGGATTTGTGACCTCTGTGATGGAGCATTTCACCACTGTCATGCATTTTTATCATATTTGATATTGTTTTTGTTGTTATTCTTGTATAGTATATACTAAAACTTTAAGTTAACTTTTAAGAGTTTCAAATGACTCCATGATGAATAACATTTGACCAAATAATCCATAAAAACCTTGATTTAGTTTGTTTCCATCCATACATCCATCAATTATCAATATCACTTATCCATTTCAGGTCACATGTAAGTCTAAAACCCTTTCAAATTTAAAGATTGTGACTTTTGCAATGACTAGGGATCTTTTAGGGTCTCTGTTTGGAAAATTGTTTATCTAGAATCCTTCTGAGATTATTTCCCATCATACTTTTGTTCCCTCTTTGCTGCTTCCTGTTTGATGCTGGAGAGAGCTCACCTTTTGGTTAGTGCTAATATCTGCATCACTATTTGCATAAGACAAAATTAAAAGTTATGATAATATTAAGCAGCGTTGACATTAAGATAAATAAAGAGAAAAAAACTGATTCAAGATTTGGGGTGCTCGCCACTAGTCTGGCAAACCTCTCAGGATTTTATTCCAGCACCGGAATTCGGTCTGTGACACTTCCCCCACATTATTGTTTACTTGGTGAAAAAAGGCACTAATTTACCATCAGTAATTAAAATTGCTGTATTAAAAGACAAAAAAGACAAACATCTTCTTTGTATAAATCTTTCTGGAAATTTTCTGCTTTACCTTCATTAAGAAATTCCAAAATTCGACTCCAAACGTAACCAGTGTATCAATTTAGATAAATAATGGCACATTTAAAACTGCAAGCACAAGACCCAGGATTCATGATTGCATCCGCTCGCTTTCTCTGTGGTGGCCAAGATCAAGTGGTGTCAGTCAACACCCTGAAAAACCGATCCTCTGATTGGATCCTTCTCACCCTGGTGTCACAGTGATGGGTGCCGTGGCAGCCTGTAGTCTTTCAAGCTATCATCTGTCTCTGTGTCGTCTGATAAGCCTCGAGCACAACATCGCTTCCTTTCTTTACTGGAAATGATCATCCAGTAACAGACGCTCATCTCAGAAGCCATTATGGGTGTACACACATCCCATTCACTCGTAACGTCCACTCAGAAAGTTGATGTTGTTTGATAATTATAGGGCACATTTGGTTGATAAGTATGTGAGAAAGTAATTCATTGTCTCACCGTGACAGTATCAGCTCCTCTCTTCTTCTCTGGCTTATTTGAAATTCTGGCCTCATGTTCGGTGTTTGATGTTTCCATCCTTCAATAAGTTATACGGCTTTGGGCACACTGCAGGCTGAGAAAGCAGACATAATGTCATTAATACGTGACATGTCCCACCACGATCCATTGAAAGCTCAGGGTGTCCCCAGGGGAGCACCTCTTTATTCCCACAGTCTCAGGAGATATTCTCCCAGGATAAAGATCCAACCAGGGCGAAGAGGTCAACTATAAGCAAATATCTCTTAATAATGGCTGAAAGTGGATTTAATGTTTCACAAAGCATCCATATTATCCCAGAGGATAAAGCTCATAAAGCTTAGACTTTTGTTCTGGGAGTTTTTATAATGTTAATTAGAATTGGAGGTGGTGTCTCTCTCTCTCTCTCTCTCTCTCTCTCTCTCACTATAGTTCTTATTTTGTGTGTATACAGAATGATGTTGTGATAAATCAAGTCAGACTTATAGGTAATTATCTGTATAATATTCTTCCTATGGAGTGTTTTATTAATCTTATACAACAGCACTTTGCTACTGTATACAATTTTGATTTATTACTGAACTTCATAAAATATTTTTTATTTTTTTTATCGTGGCATTCAAAGTGTCTTCCTTAGTTAAAGCCAGCTAGCATTTATGCGATTTATGTTATGTTAGCTATACAGCTATAATGCTATAAATCCCTCCACTATCACCACTGCTGTCATAGCAAACAGATCAGAAAATCCAGCAGTGCTGTGGTATTAAATGAAAAGATTTCATTATTGTTGCAGTTTGTTTTTCATTTACAAAAAAAAAAACAACACCACTTGCATGTACAGTACAGTATGTGGTGTAAATGGTCACATGACCACAGAGACTTATGTTCAAGCATGTACCTGGGATGTCTGCATTGAAGTCCAATTTAAAATATGGTTAAATGTAAGACAAAGGGAAAGTTATTCAAGATTAAAAATACTTTTTTAATCTCCTTTTGATTCGGAAAATGAATGAATGAATGAATGAATGAAGAAACTTGTTGTGTCACTGTGAGTTTTTGTTTTTAACCAAATAACCTTGCACTATTTTCATGTTCCTTCCTTTAAAATGTGTGTATATTTGAAAGAGAGCTCGCCTTCAAGCCCTGCCTCCATGTTCCCAGTGTGTTCCTCTTATTAGTCTTGCCGGGTGTGTGAGCAGCCCTATCCTCTGGCCTGTTGTTGTTTGTGAGTGCTAGGGGAGCCGCTGAAATGACAGGACATGCCAACAAATTGCATCACTTCTGCCTCAGTGGTTGTGGACAAAGTAGCGCCATATGCCCAGATCCAGCGATGAATGGGGCTCATTTCCATGGTCCACTCCGGCCCCCAGCAACACTCCCCCCACCCTCCACCCAAACCACCCAAACCACCACCCTCTTCCACCCCAGGGATGCCTGCATGTCATCAGCGGCTTGCTGATGATGAATTTCTATTTGCAATCTATCTATCCATCTATCTATCTATCTATCTATCTATCTATCTATCTATCTATTTTTCTATTTATCTATCTATCCATCCATCTATAAAGATCAAGTATGAAATATCTATATATTATATATTTATAGATAATTTGTACTTTTTCATTTAATAATAATAATAATAATATATCAAGTAACATACAAAATATTATAACTATTTATTTTAAAATATACTTTCCTGCTTTTTCTGTTTTTCTTTTCTATTTTAAAGTTTAACTGCTGTATTTTGAATAGAAATAATACCGTATTTTATATTTGGAGACGGTATCTGTTAATAGCATCTACACTGAACGTCGCTTGGTCTCCAGCAGAGTTCTGCGTCCTCATAATCACTCTAATTAGAGTGCAGTGCTGATGATCAATTAAAACACCAGGGCTAATCTGTTAACTTCACCCTTTGCCCTGCGCTAGCAAACTCGCCCATTAGAATCAGTTTATTTTATTAAAAGGGCTATTAAGCTTTGGGAAGGGAAACAATCCAAAACCTTTATCACTATCACTGCCTATGTGTGGCACTGTGTTTACTGATTAGTTATTTGGAGTGCCTGATGATACATCTAATTACAATGTGTGTGTGTGTGGGGGTGTGTGTGTGTGTGTGTGTGTGTGTGTGTGTGTGTGTGTGTGTGTGTGTGTGTGTGTGTGCGCGAGAGAGAGAGTCTGTCAGTGTTAAATTGAGCATAGACAGTCCAAAGGGTGGAAGCATATCTGCATATCTGTACAGATGTTGAATGGCAGATTTATGTTCGTCAGACTCAAAATAATTTTAGATAGCTGTGCTAATGCATGCGCATCACACTGGACAGCTCTCATTGGCAAACATATGACCATATCACAATCATATAAATGCTATCTATGATGTATACGTGGAAGATCTCTAATACAGGATGTGACATACCATATATAATGCCTCGGTGGCATGGTGGCATAGCAGTTAGTACCTCCGCCTCACAGCAAGAAGGTCCTGGGTTTGAGTCCCGGGATTGGCCAGGCTGGAGGTTTCCTTCGGGTACTCTGGTTTTCTTCAACATTCCAAAGACATGCACATTAGGCTAATTGACTACTCCAAATTGCCCCTAGGTGTGAATGTCGGAGTGAACGGTTATGTGTGTGTGTGTGTGTGTGTGTGTGCGTGTTGTCCCTTGATGGTTTGGCAAGCAGTTCAGTGTGTACCTTTGTCCCGAGTCGGCTGAGATAGCTTCAGCCCCCCTGCAACCCTAGCAAGATTAACCAGTTTGGCAATGGATGGATGATTGGTTATATAATGTGAATATGTTTTCATATAGCTTTAGAACTTGAGCCAGGGTTCTTTATTATTTTATTCAAACTCTTGACATATTTACATTTTCATTTTTGTTTTGATGAATACAGGCCTGCTGGTTTTCTGCCATCGTAAAGATCAGAGACAGCCCTGGAGGCATTCTGCTTCATTTAACACACCTGCTTGAACCCATCAGCTAATTACTAAAACCTTCATGGATTTAATTTGATGCGTGGAAAGAGGAAAAACACCAAACTGAGCTGTGGTAGGCTGTGCTTTTACAGGACTGGAGTCAAGCACTTCTGTATTTAACATATTGTAAGTCATGTGATGTCATGTTCACTACACCACAGAGATGATTAATTCTCAAATCTGATTGGTTAGGACTGACTGCTGTTGGTTGATTTTCTAAAGCAGCAGCTCTGACAGTTATTTAAGATTTTAATATATGATATCTAGTATATGGCATACTGGTTTCTCATGTTCACCTCACAGCAAGAAGGTCTTGGGTTCAAGTCGTGGGCTCGGTTGTTTTTGTTTGGAGTTTGCGTTTTCTTCTGGGTACAGTCCAAAGACATGAGTGTGAGTGCAAATGGCTGTGTGTGTGTTGCCCTGTGATAATCTGATGACCATCAGGAAGAGCAGTGGCTGTAATTTCAAATCATGTGACCATCACTGCCATTCTCATAGTTTATTCTCATAAAGTTTATTCTTGTAAAGATTACATGAATAAAATAATACATAATGTATGCACATTATGTATGCGCTGCATTACAGTTTTCTCATTTTTTATTTATTAATTTATTAATTTATTTTCACATGTGACCACATTCACATTCAGTATTATCTAAATATTATCACAGGCACAGTACCTGTTTTCATATGTGCAATTTCAGTGTGCAACATATTAAAATGCACCTTCACATTGTCCCGCATGTGAGGTATTTTGTTTTGCTTTATCTCTTTTCCTCAAAGGGTTCACCATATACCCTGCACATCTTCATGAATCCTTTTTATTGTGTCTTAAACTCCTAACTTTCAGCTGTAAAGTAGTTCAAGGTTCTTAGTGAGCATATGTTTACTCTGGGATCGGGCGAATCTCTGTAGGCTGTAATTCTGACCCGGCTCACTGATGATGATTGCTCGTATGTGTTCCTGCCACCTTCGCTGGCTCCCTACCAGCTGTTTCCTGGCACTGGGCATCCAGACATCTTCTCTCAGTGTCTGACCACAAGTGTGTCACCCCTCAGGTGATGTTTCAGTGCCAGGCTGGCTGGGCTCATGCCAGATAACATAATGCTTGTGTCCTAAACAGACATTATCTTTTTGAGTGATTTCAGATCATCAGGAATAAGCAGCTGAAAAGTGAAGCAGATGTTTAAAGGGTAATTCATCTGATTGACATAGAAATAGAAATTATTTTTTTCTTAAGGAAAAAAAGCTTCATAAAAGGAAATCAATAATGTGTTTAATAGCAGTGCTAGCCCTTATTTTCCTTAATTTGCCCTGTACCAGGATTTTAGATTTGTATACAAGTATATAAAATAGGAAGGCAATAAAACATGCTGATTTCACATTCAGCTTTTGGGATAGATTTTGGAAGCATCAATACTCATTTAATATATAATTATATAATACATCATTAAAAACATGAATTGTGTCAAAATCTTAAAAAGTAGCACTCAAAAAAAAAATTGTTCCATTAATATACAGATAAATAAACAGACAGACAGATGGGCAGACATAGATAGATAGATAGATAGATAGATAGATAGATAGATAGATAGATAGATAGATAGATAGGTAAATAGATAGATAAACAAAACAAACAAAATAAATAAATAAATATAGCCTCATCTGCATTCAAGAATGTATCTGTAGTCTTTTTTCCTATTATTTCATCAACAGTGGATTAAAAAAACCTTAACAAACTAAATATGACATCCACCCCTTTCTATATGGAAGGATCCTTTATCCTTCTATTTTTTCCTTTCTCCTTCTTTTATTTTCTGAAAGAAGATCAAATATTTCTGCTTGAGGAGTCCTTTTTAAATCTCACTGTGACTGCTGTCCTGGCCCCATGCATATTGCTTAGACACACTGATCCCCCTGATGGCACCCCAAATGTCACCCTCATGTTTCAGTTCCTGCTCGCTGCATGTGTGTGTGTGTGTGTGTGTGTGTGTGTGTGAGTGTGTGTCCAAAAACTGAAAGTGTTGAGGAGAATCTTATGCTTGTTTACATTTACACATTCAGACGGATCAAGGACTCTGAGAGATCTTTTTGAAATTATACATTAAATTCAGTTTGTGGACAATAACAACCTTCATATTATTAAATTCTTTCTTTTTTTCATTCCTGACAATTAAACTGTACAAACTGTATTACAATATATTTTCGTAATGTGTGCAGATCTAATTTCAGGTTAATACCAGGAATAATTTACTTAATACACAAGCTTAGTCCAACTCTCTCTTTTAGAAGAATTTTCTGAATTAGAAAACTATAATAACATAAATATGATGTCCCCCTGAATTGCTTGATAAGCTTAACTTGTGTTTTGTTTTAGTAATACTGACCTAAATATTTTTTTATTATACATAATGAAGAGTTAAGTGCTTTCTCAGTCTATGGATTTAAAAAATTAAGTATAGCTTTGACTCGCTGTGTAAATTAGTGCTGCTATCTTTATCTGGTTAGTGCTCCAAATGTTTAAATCTTTAATATGCTGAAACATTGTTCCAGACCAGGGTGCATACCTCCATTCTGAAACAGATCCGACAAGCTTTATCGGGGGAAGAAAAAAAATCTATTTTTAGATAGATAGATAGATAGATAGATAGATGGATGGATAGATAGATAGATGGATTGTTTGTTCAGTAGGTCGATATATGAATGAATAAATAAAATTTGAAAATGAAGGATTTGAGTAATATAACACAGACAATATGTGCTTCGTAGCTCTTTGTAAATGTCCAGGATTCTCAGCTTTGGCCGACTTGGATCACAGATTTATGTCCTTAGCAACAGTGTATAACCCAAAAAAAAAAAGCACAATGCTGGAGCAAAGCAAATGTTTTCACACTCACTCTTTTTTCTCTCTCTCTCATTTTCTTTCCAGTGACCAGTTGACTTAATCCATGAAGTCAAACATAACATTCATCATTGCGCCGAAGCTTTTCTGTCTATTTCTCATGTCGTTTCCAACATTTTTAGCATAACTGCACTTATGCAAACAGTGGTGTGAAATACTTGGGGTGGTGAATTCTCAATAATCATCTCCAACATTACAAAGGCGTCTGGACCAGGGGGCTCAGAGGCACCCAAAGTCAACTTTTATCCATTTGTGTTTGTTCATGATCTTCTCCAGCTTGGATTTTTAACATGAATGGAGTCTCCAAGGAAAAAGCTTTCATAAGGAAAGACTGACTGTTTTTTAATCTGTGGCTCTACCCCCAGGGCCATGCCTTCAGTTTCAGAGCACTTTATTTGAGTCAGAGTAATGTAAGTAAAGCATGATTTATTTTTTCATGCATAGAAGTTAATGCTGTGGTAACAGAGGAATAATGAGGGGGGGTGGATTATACAGAGAGATTAAACTCAAGTGAAAAATATTGCTAATGTGGCAAAAATATAGTGAAAGTAAAAATATGTTTTAAATGTTTTATATGACTTCCATCACAGCAGATATATCGGATACGTTATATTAGAGTGCACATAAATTGTAGCAGCTGTAGTTTATAATCAGTTAAACAAGAGACAAAAAGACTGAATATGGGTGCAAGGTAGAATGTTTTGGTTTTGAAATTGACATTTTCCCCCTTGTTAATGTAGTTAAATAAGAGTACATAACACTGGGTTAGACTACAAATACCCCAAAATAATAGTTAAGTATATTAACTAAGTATATTTATTGTCATGCCTTGCCAGGATGTGCTGTGATTGTAAATTAAAATCAATTTCAGCATACTTTATATTAGTGAAGGATTGAAACACAGCCATAGCCTTTTAAGTGTTGTGAATGACAAATACAAGCTGTTTTAGTTCTAATGTGTGTTGTTTATCCAAAAGTTTGTAGCTTGTGGGTGACCCTTGCATTATATGCCATTACGTAACCACTATATTACCAAGGACCAAAATCCACTGTTCCAAATGGGTGTTAAATGTTGTGCCTAAATTTGCTCCAACAAGGGAAATAGCATCTCTAAAGCATAAAAAAAAACATTTCACTAAGTTTTGCATTTACAGAACAATTGCATTCTTTATTATTTATTCACTTTTCCAGAAAAAAAAGTACAGATATTTGTTTCATTTTATTTGAATCATGGTATTTTACCAGCATGTATAACAAAATGACTCGAAATAAAGCACAAAACAAAGCAAAATCTCTCAATCCTGCAGCGTGTTTATGTCTATGGTTTCAGTGACTCTTATTTTGGATTTTAAAGGGGCATTTAATGCAAAAATTCTATTCTTCAATCATTCAATCATAACTGATTAGTGATGAAATATAAACTTATCTCCCACATTTTTCCTTAGAGATCAGACTTTTAAAGACCTTTTGTAAGCCTACTCTAAGCATGATTCTTTGTTTACACACATGGTACACACATTTTGGCACCTGCGCAGATTGTAGGGCAAAAAAATCCCACTCGATGCATGGGTTTGGACTGCCTGTTAACACAAGAAAATGGTGTGTAAACACATAAGTGGAAAAAATGGCACAGAATACCAGTTGCTACAAAGGAAAAAGTAGTGGCGGATTCAAAGTCATTTTGCTGTATCGATCCACCAATCCCACCTGCTTATATTCCTTTATTCAAACTGTACAAATGCAGGGATTATCTCCAGAGACAAGTGGGCAAAGATGAGAGCAAAATCTGGCCCAGATCTTTTCAGTTTCCTGAAGAACATGAGAAGCTTTTGTTCTGCTGAGCAACTTAAAAATAACAATTACTACTTTAATAACAGGGACTGGGCTGATGAAAATCGGCTTAGTGAAATGGTGATGTAGGGGCTGCTGGAGAAAAGGGTTCACAAAAGAGAAGAAAAAGCCACTTTTTGATTCAACATACAGAGGTACGATATGTAGAGAGCAAATTATATAGAGCTAGAGAGCAACAAAAGAGAAAATATCTTTGATTTTATATTACCATTAAAAATTAAGCTTAAATAAAGAAGATGTGAAGAAATGATAAGTAATTTTCTATAAATAACAATAATAATAATAATAATAATAATAATAATAATAGTAATTGTAATAATAATAATAACAATAACAATAATAATAATAATAATAATAATAATAGTAATAGTAATAATAATAATAATAATCACGATCATCATCATCATCAAAAATTGAACAAGGATAACTTTAACCCATTAAATTGCATCTAAAGTTACTGCAAAAATGAAACAATTTTATGGCTTGTTGATTTCAAACTCTTACTTACTCATTTGCCGAAAATCTTACCAGGCTTGCAGGAAGGCTGAAGCATATCTCAGCCAACCCTAGACAAAGATGAAGAACACCCTGAACAGCTCCCCAGACCATTGCATTTCCAGCACATACACAACCACTCACACTCACACTCACACCTAGGGGCAATAGGGTTCTAACCACTTTGGCATTGTGCTGCCCAGATACCTCAATACAGTAAAGTCAAATTTGAATTAATGTCAGTGTTAAAATGATTTATACTGATCTGCCTTGACATTAAAACCATTATGAGCACTGGCAGGTGCACTGAATATTCTTCATAGTAGTTGTGATTGTCTCGTGATATGTTGAGGGTATGTCCCACCTTTGCCCAATATTGGCTGAGATAGGCTTCTGCCTCCCTGAGACCCCAATACGATTAAGTGGTTCAGTAAATGAGTGAGTGAGTAATGAAGTATGCCTTAAAAGCAATTCTGTTGATAGATCGATTTGAGTTTAGTCTAGATACTTAAGAAATTTCTCTTGGTGCAAACCATGTGGATAATAATAATGTGTGGGTTTCCTCCGAGTACTCCAGTTTCCTCCCACAGTCCAAAAACATGCACAGCAGGCTAATTGGCTGTTTCAAATCACCCCTAGGTATGAGTGTGAATGGTTGTATGTGTTTGTTGGCCCTACAGTGGTCTGGCAACCTGTTCAGGGTGTATTCCTCCTTCGCCCAGAGTCGGCTGAGGTACGCGCCAGCCTCTCCGTGACCCTAATTAGGATTAAACCGCTTAGAAATTGAATGAATTAAAATATATAATAATAATAATAATATTAATAATAATAATAATAATAAATAATAATAATAATAATGGAGAAAAGAATAAGGCTCATTTTAGTTTTATGATGTTTTGTATTGGTGTGCGAGGTGTCGAGGCAGTTCAAACACTTTGAATTCATATCAGTTTCCAAGCTTGGCTCGAGCAAGTGCCAAGGTAATAAGCCCATAAAGACAGTCACAGCGACATTTCAATTTGCATCTGAACACTTGCAAAGGGACTCTCTCTCCTTCTCTCTCTCCTTCGCTCTCTGTCTCTCTTCCTGCCCCTTTCCTCCAACCGTGATTAATACACACATGTTGCACAAAGAGCTCCTTGTTAGCTTAATGGCAGGGTCTAAATGGAGACTTATATTTCCAGGATTATATCTGTATTCAATTGCAAATGATTTTTTGGGGGGACTTTTAATACCCCGCTCTCTTGTCTATGAATAATAGTATCATTTAAATGTAGCAGACACCTGGTGGAAGGGGGGAGGACGTGGGGCTACGATGCTGACCTGGCACTGCTGCCAACTTCCCTCTTTCCCAGCCTAGTCTTATCCTTACCAAGCAGCCTCCAATTTCACTCTCGTACCTTCAAATGCCACACACTTGAAACTTTATTCTCCCTTCGGTAAGCAGGGGGAAAAAATCATTCCCTTGTGAAAGGGAGAACATGATGGAAAAAAGGGACTGTGGTGGTTTAAGGGAGGAGGGGGAAAAAAGAAATTCTTATCAATCTTTTCTTTAGATTTGGAAGAAAAGTCATCTTAAGGAGTAGTGTACCATTTCAGTGGAAGCCACCAATTAAATACTGTAAAAGAAAAAAAAATCCCATTGGTGGCATTAATGCCCTTTTGTTGGCTTACAACGAAATGATTTATGTACATCAGCCTCGGAGCCTGGACAGAAACGAGGGGCACATTTTAGACGGGAGGCTATTTGTATGCGTCCCTCGTCTTTCCCGCACACAATTGGGCCAGTATTGCGTTTTGCAAATTTATACCAGGATGTTGGTTTAGAGTGTTTCCCTGAAAAAAGGAGAAGTTTTTCAAGCAAGTGTCTGCTTTCATGAGCACAAGTGACTGAGGCCCACAAACAAAGCGTTGTTTCAAAACTCACAGATGTATGGCCGGAGTGAGGCTTTGTCCTCCAAGCTGGAGAGCTTTTTTTTTTTTTTTTTTTTTTTTGAACATTTTCTGTTCAGGCACGGCACACAACTGTTCAAAAAAATACTTGTCCGGTTGATGGCCGATATAAGCTTAAGCTTTCCCAGGGCTATATTTTCCACCCAAGAGGCTCTTGTTCTCTTGCTCTCTCTCCCTCTCTCTCTCTCTCTGAGCTCATCGGAAGGTGAACATTCCTTCTCATTTTCTGTGTTGATCCTTAAGACTCCATGGTTGGCCCACTGGGAGACCTTTTTAAGAGTCTATGTAGAGTTATACAAGAGATTGAATGCGTATCAGAAATTAGAATGTAGGAATCCAATTATGAATTAATTCTTCAGAATGAACAGGTAGCGATATTAACCAACACAAATACAGGTACAAGTAGGATGTTTACTTTTCTGTTTGTTGGTTGGTTTGGATAAGAGTTTTGTTATTTGTTTGTTTGTATGTTTCATAGAACTGAGCAGGCAAGCAGTTCAAAATGAAGCTCAAAAAATGAGAGATGAATCTCACAGCTGTTAAAGACCATATTTATGTTAATTACCATGAATGTGAGTCACTGCATGATGTGTTTACAAGATTGATTCATTCATCCTTGGAATCTGACTGGTAAGGGTCAAAGGGTTTCATGGAATAAGTGGCTCGGCAAATGAATGAATATGAGTGTATGAATTTCAAAGCAATTTCTAAACCACCACTACCAGATACGAAAGCTTGGTACTCATTAATGCACCCAGAGCCTGAAAACTCTGTAGACTAAATCATTACTGGACTGTTTACATCACACTTAAATCAGCACCGGTCACTTTAAACCTACTGTTGTGTAATTTATTATACACTGCGATATTTAGTTCTCGGCAATGCAATTGTCTTGCGAGCTGTTCAGGGCCTTCGTCCAGTGTTGGCCGAGATAGGCACCTGCCTCCCTGCGTCCCCAGTAGGAGTAAGCGGTTCAGCAGATGAGTGAGTGAGTGAGTGTTTTGTTCTCAGTGCTCAGTTCACATTGCACTGAAACTTTAAACAGGTACAAGTCACTTTGCTGTACTTATTCCATATTGAATAAAGGGAATTGAATTATAAAGTCATTGACAAAAGTCTGGTAGCACATGTGGACATTCATGTATAAAAGCCCATATCTCACAAACCTATTAACTGATCTTCATCAACTATGACTTAAAATAACCCTTTGATGGCACTGCATAATATGTGCTAGCAGCAGTATTGGAAGAAATTTCTTCGAATCTTTACAACTTCATAAATATAAACGTTCCCGTTTTTGCCTGGAAAAATGTCTTGTCGCAAAGACTTAATTTCACTTTCAAGACAATTTCATTTATTACAGAAAAATAATCCAATGGCCTTGTAATAAATAAATATATAATATTTGAGCAAATACAACACCATATAGAAAAATTAAAAGCATCACTCAAGGTCAGTAGTGCCTCTGCAAACATGGCCACTATGGTACCAGACTCCTAGGTGCTTGTCATGATGAATAATTATCATATTAAAAGAATCAGACACCTTCAAGATGTTCAGATTACAAATAATTTAACTTTGTAAGTTCTACTAAAAATTCTTGAGGCCCAAGACACTTATAATCCATTTTTAATACACAAGTAAGTTATTTTAGAGGGCAGCTCATTCATCAAATGGTCAGAAAACAGTCTGTTATCAACCCTATGGTGAGAAATCTGAGCCACCTGCAGGTTTGATACATGATGGGGACCAATAATCTGTTGATATTTTTATCTGGTAATGTTCCCACCCATCTGACATAACTTTGTGATCCCTGTGTATTGGAGGTGACCTTAAACCATAATGTTTCACTTACATACATGACTGGCTCTTTGGTCCAGCAATTTTCTAGATGGTCAGTAACAACATTGGTGGCATATCAATATGACATTGAATTAATAATTCATCTCAAATATAATTTTTTCTCCATGTTTCTGCTAATAACAGTTTCCACGTGTTCAGGCCTTGGTAAACACATCATGGTGTTCTAGCTGTGTCTTGTACAGGACCTGTATGGTGTATGGTGGATGGTGACCATTGAAAGAAATAACATGATGTAGAGTTGATGCTGAAACAGACATTGCTAGCTATTTTTGGCTACTGTTGTGTTTTGTAAATAGTTTTCCTTGCATGCCTGAGCTTACGAATGTGTACCAAGGGTGTCTGAAATCTCTTATTACTGCTTGCAAATATTTTCATTTGTTTTTAGGAGATCTTGAAGGTTTCTACAGTTTTTGCAAAAAGATTTTATAGGTTGCCTGAAAGCTGCTTAAATACCTGTGTTTTATGTATATTTAGTTAATCAAGCACCTTTTATTATTTTTTTTACTAATTTTACAAATTACTTTTATCCAGAATTTGATGTTGCATGATTGCGACAAAACTTTTGTCCAACCTAGAATGGATATGTTCGTATTTTATCAGCTGTAAAATGTATAAATAAATGTACAATTTCCTGTTGCTTTCACAAAACAATCTGTATACTTGTAGGATTAATGTAAGGCATCGCTGATGAAAATTGTTTAATAGGTTGGTGAGATTTGGGCTTTTATACATGAATGTCCACATGTGCAACAAGACTTTTGTTAATGACTGTACATTAACCTTGCACCACTAACTGCTCAGTTTGCACATGTTCATCTTTATGACTTGCTCTGTCTCATGCTTTATATTTTGTCAAAAAGTACACCCGAAACACCACATCAGGTGGTGGTTTAGGAGACATTCACATCAGATGCCTGAGCCACCTCAACTGGCTCCTCTCAATGTGGAGGTGCAACAGTTCTACTCCGAGCCCCATCTGGACTTGGAGAGGGAGAGCCCTGCCACCCTGTGAAGGAAGCTCATTTCAGCCGCTTGTATCCGCGTTGAACATATGTGTTATTGTGTTATACCACTAATACACACCATGATTTCTTTAAAGTTCTTAGTAAAATGAGAAAAAAAGATGTTTCTTTCAATTATGAAATTTATCTTTAATTTACATCATTAATAACAATTATAAAGGTGGTGTAAGTGTATAGAAATTTTTATTCATTAAAACCATAAAACCATTCCTCCCACAATCCAAAGACATACAGAGTAGCCTAACTGGCTGTTGCAAATTTCCCCTAGGTGTGGATGTGAGTGTGAATGGTTGTGTGTGTGTTTAACCTGCGATGGTCTGGAAAAACTGTCCCCACATCCTTAATGAGAGTAAGTGGATCGGCAAATGAGTGAATGAGTGTACTATAGGTGTAAAGTTCTTGATTACAGTAACCACAGATTCCACAAGAGTTCTTTAAGACTGTATATCTTCTTGATCTAGAAATATCCATCCACCCATTGTATATTGGGCATTTATCAAGTTCCTGGGGATGCACATCACAGACGACCTCACTTGGTCTGTGAACATTGCATCTCTGGTTAAGAGGTCACAGCAGCGCATGCACTTCCTGAGACGGATGAGAAGAGCCCACCTGCCCCCACCCATCCGTACAGTACTGTAGAGAGCTCCCTCACTAACTGCATCTCTGTGTGGTGCGGAGGATGTGCTGCTACCGACTAGAGGAACATTAGAAGAGTGGTGAGGACAGCTGAGAAAATCATCGGGAGCTCCCTTCCATCTGTGCAGGACATTGCCCCTCAGTGATGTGTCTCGGGCCAGAAACATCATTAAGGATGCCTCACACCCCCTCCATGGACTTTTTTCACTTCTGCCCTCCGGCATCCGGTGCAGAACTACAAGGTTCAGGAACAGTTTTTTCCCCCAAGGCCATCAGACTCTTAAATTCATAGATTGCACAAATCCATAGTCTGTTCTACTCTCTGCACTAATGCCACTTTATACCTCAATTTATTACATTTTGTACAGTTTTTGCCATTTGCACCATATTCTATATATTTGCACTATATTCTATATATTTTGCACAGTTTTTGCCATTGCACTATACTCTATATATTTTGTATTTTGTACATATTCTGCAGTTTTTGCCATTTTCCACCATACTGTTACACTGACCTTATTGCATATTTTTATACTGTGTACATTGCTTTTTATTATATATTTATATAATAGTGTATATATGTTTTTATATAAATACTGTCTATATTTCATATATTCATGTCAATTTCATATATTCATGCCGTTTATTTTTCATCTCTTATACTGTAGCTAGCAAATGTAATGACATTTCATTCTGTATACACCTGTATATCTGAATGACAACTAAAGTTAAGTCTAAGTCTAAGGGTGCTATGAAACCCACAAGCCTCTCTCAAAGTAATGGATCAGCTATATTCAAATCAAATTCAAATTCAACTTTAAATTTATTTGTCACATACAAAATCATACTGTCCTAAAATCTGAAGAATTAGCTATCAAAATACCAAGAACTATAACTAAAACTATTTAAAGGATTTTATAGGTAAAGGTCAATGTAAATATAAAAATGCGAAAATATTAACTAAAAATAAAATATAGGATACAAAAATATATAAAATGAAATATAAATGAAATATAAATGCAACGAAATATCTGTATAGTGTAAAGTGTGTGCAAAGTGACAAGTGTAAAGTATCAAGTGGCTGTGTGCAACAATCAGCTGTGGTGTAATGTAATGTTTATGTGTAGGGTAGAGTCTACAAAGTCCAGGTACTAGTGTTCTGGTTCAGGGCCCGAACGGCTTGCGGGAAGATGCTCCTCCTCATTCGCTCAGTGTTTGCTTTTAAGGAACGTAAACGTTTTCCTGACCGCAACAGAGAGAAGAGTCCATTGTAGGGATGGCTGAGGTCCTTCACTATCTTCCTGACCTTGGTCCAGCACCGCTATAGTGTCCAGGTCAGGAAGTTCGATACGGACGGTACGCTCGGCTGATCGCACCACCTGCTGGAGAGCTTGCCTGTCCTGTTTCATGCTGTTTCCAAACCAGGCTGTGATACTTCCCGTCAGGATGCTCTCAGTGGTGCAGGTGTAGAAAGTTTTTAGCACCCTTGAGGGCAGTTTAAAGTCTTTCAGGCGTCTGAGATGAAAGAGACATTGCCAGGCCTTCTTCACCAATGTGTTAACATGACAGGACCATGTCGGGTCCTGCACGATGTAAACACCTAGGTACCAGAAACTGTCCACTCTTTCCACTGGGGTCCCGTTGATGATCAGGGTCTGGTAATTGCTCTCCTGCTTAGTACTGAAGTCCACTATCAGCTCCTTATTCTTGCTGGCAGGAGGAGGTTGTTGTCCTGGCACCATAATTCCAGGTTTCTAACCTAGGTAGGCCATCTCGTCAATGTTAGAGATCAGGCCCACCACGGTGTCATCTGCAAACTTGATGATGTTGGTGGAGCTGGAAGTGGCCACACAGTCGTAAGTGTATAACGAATACAGCAGGGGGCTCAGAAAACAGCCCTGGGGGGCTCCAGTGCTGATGGTGAGTGAGGGTGAGACATTGTTGCCCAACCGTAAAGCCTGTGGTCTGCCTGTCAGGAAGTTGGAAATTCAGCGACACAGCAATGGGCTGAGGCCCAGTATCTCCAACTTAGTGGTGAGTGTGGAGGGGATTATGTTGTAAAACGCTGAACTGTAGTCAACAAACAACATTTTCACATAATTCCCCTTTCCACTGTCCAGATTATTCAGGGCTGTATGATGGAGGTGTGCGATGGCATCCTTAGTAGATCGGTTGGGATGTAACGCAAACTGTAGCGGGTCCAGGGTAGCTGGTAGGGAAGAAGTGATGAAGTCTCTGACAAGCCTTTCGATGCACTACCAATGATGGCCACTGGGCGGTAGTCATATATCTTAATAAGTATACTGGAATTCAGAGGATTTTTGAGCATTTTCAATTTGTCAAATCTGTATTTTTAAACTAGGGGTGCTATGTAGCCAATGAGGGAAAATACTGGCCACTGAAATGGAAATGGCCAATATTACATTAAAATATTCCCAGAAGAAATGTTGGTGTCAGGTTTTATGAGATTTTATCAATGTCAAGCCCCTCAATACCCTGCAGTAAAAAATTTCAAATCCCACAATCCAATATGGCTAATTTTCTGTTGGAAGGCACTAAAAATATGAACTCTAAAGGTTTGTCATAACACAAAGTCCTATGGAAATCTGACAAACTTTGTAAAAATTAGGCCTGTTCTATGGGGCACTGTTGAGCTCACACCCAGTCCAACTGCCTATAAAACTTGAAACCCACCAATGATTGCAAGTTAAGTACCCAGAAAATGAGTCAGCGCCAGAAGAAAAACAAGCCATAATAATAGAACTTTTGCATAGAGTGAAACTTGAGGGAATAAAACGGGGTAAGGAGTCAACAGCTCACTGAGATAAAAGGGGTAAGTTTATGCAGGGTTTTGAAAATCAAGATGTTGTACCTGTGTCACTCAGAGACAATGGGGTAATGTGATCTGACTACTTCAAATGGGTGAGAACTAGCTGCTGCTGAATATACTGTAGCTTTGAAACATCTTTACAGAGAGGCCAATAAACAGGAAACTACAGTAAATTGTACAGGACATAATAAAAGCATGAAAGAGAATTTTTGCAGCCTCAGTACACAGAAATGGACAAGGACAAGGCGGGTGGGGTGCAGATAAGAAGGATGGTCATTGACAGGAGGGCTGAATGTTGCACCTTATGTTTATATGTTATTTGTCACTGATTGCTTACAACCATTTGGGTGGGTGGAGGTTGGGGGTGGTATTTTGGTATTCATGTCTGGTTTTATGATTTAATGATTGTAGGTATGTATAGACATATTTATTATTTTTTATTTATAGCTTTTAATCTCTTTACTGTGTATATGTAAAGATACTACTTTTTCTTACAATTGTATGTATGTATATGTATTTGTATCCATATTTATATAGTCATATTTTACTTTTGTAGGGCTAGTTATTATTATTGGGTGCATGTATTGAGCGAATGTGAGCAGCGGATTGGCCAAATTTCATTTGGGATCAATAAAGTACCATCTAATCTAATCCAATATAATCTAATCTAATCTAATTCACATCATATTTTGGCTATTTAAACAACTGCTCTCAAAAGATCATGAAATACATGACATCAAATCTGAAAAGAATGATCGATGAGTAGGTAATCACAAAATTTGCTTCTGCACAACAACCATTTTTTCCAGCAAAGATTGTTCTTGAAATGATGTCAGTAACAAATATTAATTGAGTTTGGTAAATATTTGCATCTTGACTGCTAAGAGCATTGTGCATAACCTTTAAAATTATTATTAGTAGTAGTAGTAGTAGTAGCAGTAGTAGTATTGTTGTTGCTGTTGTTATTGTTGTTAATAATAATAATAATAATAATAATAATAATAATAATAATAATAATAATAATAATAATAATAATAATTTTCAGCCTTAAAATTAATCATCAGATTAATCATAATCAAATTAATAAAATGTACTACCTCCCACTATGCTTGTAAGAACACTTTGTTGTTTCCTTTATGTTTTTATATTGTTGAAGTAATTCTTGAGTGTTTTTGAACAGTTTAGCTATTTTTTAAATGTTTATTTTACTGTACACATTCACTTCCACAGATTTTTAAATGTGCTGTTGCCCTCTACTGCTCAGGCAGTAGGGGTGCAGCTCCGCTG
This sequence comes from Neosilurus hyrtlii, assembly GCA_028564935.1. NCBI lineage: Eukaryota > Metazoa > Chordata > Actinopteri > Siluriformes > Plotosidae > Neosilurus > Neosilurus hyrtlii. The sequence continues at coordinate 5,479,979 of JAOUQZ010000028.1, forward strand.
GTGGCAGCCGCAGCATGATGGAGCAGACTCTGCAGACTGGGCACTAGACAATGTGCTAATCTCTGGCTCAGATTCACATGCTCAGAACTCGGACACATTTGGCGGGTTTGCATTACCAAATCACCAGAGATCACCAGCTGATGAAACACTTACTGGCATTTGGCCAGTAAGCCAAGATGAAATAAGCAGCAACAAGAGAGGTGTGACACATGCACATTTATATAAAATCAATATTCATTATAGTCTTTATCCAAGGGTAAAAAGGCACTACTTGCACATATACGTACTATGAATATAATAAAACTTTCATACCCTTGTTAACATGGCAGGATTTGTAATGTAAGAAATTAAACCCAAATAAATAATCTGATATTTCAATATCATTTACTGTAGCAACCTTTAAGATTCAAATGAAAAACGCATAGAATTGTTTCCAGAGAAAAAAAATACAATGGCTGGTATGCATAAGTATGTGCAATTTTTTTTAAATAGTGCATTACAGAGTGTTTAACTATTCCTTTGTAGCATGCTAGTATAACAATCATTCCTTGGCTTGGTTGCAATATATAATTAGTGAATTTACTGTTTCACCTTTCCATTTCTCAGTATGTCACTTGCCATAATTTGAACAATAATGCTGCAACAGTGGAAATAATAAAAAAATTGATTTCCTTCCCAAAGTACCCCAAGGAAGTTTAATTAATTTTATATTATTCTCTCCATCTGACCTTTTATAAAACAAAGTCAGACCATTGTCTTTTTGTAAAAAGAGTACATAATTAGACCAGGTGAAGTGAGGAGTCATATATAAGTCAAGGCTGCATCCCTTTGTTCTCCACTTAGTAGTCATTATATATCCTGAGGTTGTTGAGTACATGCTCTTATCAATTTCATGTTACTTGTTACACACAACCTCAAGCTACCCCCCCCAAAAGGGGAGGGATTAAATAAATAAAACAAAGTAAAATAAATAAATAATAAAAACTGTAATCATGGAGGAAAAGTGTAACAGAGAAAGGCCCATTACAATCAAAAAACTCCTTTAGGGATTCAATCTAACTCATAAATCATATTGTAAGAAAATGCTACAGCACTGGAGATTCATAGCAAGCACCTAAGGTGTAAAACTAACAATGTCTTAAAAAAAAAAAGAAAAATGGTGCATTAGATATTGTTTGGTGTTTTTCTTTTTAAAGATGGATGACAGTATGTCATCAGGGATGTCACTGAATCGAGGATCATATTCTTTTTTTGGTGAAGGTCCCAGTCTGACAGCTTGTCTGAATCTAATTTGATTAGGGTGTAACCCCCTAAGATGAGTACATCCACTGGATAAGTGAGGACAGGCAGGTCATTACGCAGGGGACACAGAAGCACAATGCGACTGTCTCACCACGATGTGTATGCTTTGGAGTGCTCGGGTGATGTTTTCTTCCTCTCCTTTATTGGCTGGTATGTTTGTGCAGCATTCCTCACCTATCGTGGCATACACTCCTCCCCCCTTCACCAGCAGTATGTACCAGTATCAACCTCTTCTGTGTGGTCATAAGGCACAGTGCTGTTAGCACAACCTTGCACCCTCCAGCACTGTCACTGACAAAAACAGCTAATCGGTATTGAGTAATCTCAGGTTGGTTCCAGATTTGTGTTAGTCTGTATTGAGGAAAGAATGCATGAAAAAATGCCTTCCATTTCGGCTCCACCTGGTGGTCAGGCAGAGGGAAGTCAGGAATGGTATCACATCATAGAACACCATCACGGGTCATTAAAGGGGGCAAATGTGCATACACCATTCTAGTCGTTTGGAAGGTTGTAGTAAGCATTTTCTCCACATATCCAGTACATCCAGCTTATATTCAGTACCTTGAGACTGGTAAAAGTGGCCATGGTGGAGAAAAAAGCACTTCATGTTCACACACCCATTGTATGTGTTATGTTGTGCACTGAGTTGACGAGTTTCTTAAGATATTGCTATCATTGTCTCTTCTGTCCTCTATGCATACAGGATATTTGCCCCAAGCTGTTCTTAGTTGCACAGAAGCTACTAATTTTTTTACCTGGAAAATTACGGCTATCAAAGTACCCAGTTATAAAATATGAGCTGAACAGGTGGGTTAATTACTGGTAGGCACTACGACGCTTAGAATACCAGATGGTTTTGGTATGAGAACTTTTGGCTGCTTGATTCACATATGTCATAGCTAATAGGACAGAGGTGACATTCATGATAGCTGGTGTCAGTGGAAACAACAGTCAACTGTGTGATTTAAGGATCTGACTGTAAAGATGGCATACTTCCAGAACAAATTGTTCTTGAGCTCCTCGTGACCCACAGAGAAATAGGTGTTCTCTGTTGTTGTCTCCTACTGGGTGAGGATCACTCCCATTATAATTATCAGGCACAGTACCACTCCTACTATCAAACTCAGTACAGCTTTACATTTAGCTGCCAGCTTCATCATATCAGGCCACTCTATGGAAATTCTTCAGCATGTGATCTTTTACTCTTGACAGGTGTTGGTGCTTGGTGTGCAGGCACTGGCCTTACGCACTCCTCATCAGCCAGAACTGGAGTGCCAGAACACCTGGACTTCTCCTGAGAGGAATGTTCTGGGCCATGATTCATGGACCCTCCTGCAGTGCCTTACATGAACCCATGTGTCTCCTCTACATGTCTTCACAACTGTGTACATGCTGAAAAAGATATGGAAAGGGCCAGTCCACTGTGGCTTGTTCCACCTCATTCTCTGGAAGTTCCTAATCACAACCCTCTCTCCTGGTTTCAGAACAGTGAACAATGTTGTTTCATATTAATCCTCAGGAATGTCCCTACCTGTTTAAGTGCAGCACTGGAGTCACGTTGTCACTAAAAATTCTCCTTGGAATTCCATCCTGGAATGATGTCCTTCAGCAGTGCCTGGGCCACTCATGTACTTTGCCTGACACATTCATTCTTAGCGGGGTGAAAATCATTAGAGGAGTGGTGCTTGCCCATTGTTCTGCTATGCCATACCATGTTCCGCATCATGTGCACAGAGGACTGACAAAGAACTGATGGGTCTGCCTTCGGGCAGAAAGTGCAGGATACGGAGAAGGAGCATTCAGAAGGGACACATGCTATTTCCTGGTGTACCATCACTCTCTCCTCATGTTCCACCCTGCTCACGCATCTATCATATCTCAGTTTATCTTACAAACAGATTTGCATGTGAAGATCGATCATTCACAGATTTAGCTTTCAGAATGTCTTCCTCACGTTTTGGCTAGTATACTAGATTTTGTAAGATAGGCTAAATTTTCCATGCTCCATTTCTCTTCCCGACGGAAACTGAGTAGTTCTATCTCACACAGAAATTTGTGAAACGCATTGTCACATCTCTCACTGCTGAGAGTCCAGGGAAATGCCTATCCCATTCTCAGTGCCGAATTGTTGTGGCAATTTTATAAATTTCATGATCCAAGATGGCAGCTTAGTTAGTCTGTGAGTGATGTGTTAGGAGTTGGATGAGTAGAAATTTACAAGTACAAGATTACTATTTGCAACAACTAATTGTAGTTGGGATATTTTCACCTTGAGCATACGTCCTGGGATTATTGGCTGTTTGATGCTATTGGGATTGCACTTTAGCTAGAGCTACTTGTAAGCTCTAGCTTATGGTCTTGTCAAACAACAGCTATCACCTAGGCCCTGTTAGCTAGCTGGCTAGCCATTTTTTAAACTCTAGGCCTTGCCATCCATTCTTCAGTTCCAGGATTTATTTGGATTTACCTGATCCTGAACCAACTGAATGTCTTCTAAGCAGATCCTGAACCAGCCTATTATCCTCCATCTGGACCCTGGCTGCTAGTTTTTTTTAGCTTGTATCAGATGCTAACCTTTTGAAGCTGAACTTGCCTGCTGGTCCTTGAGTTTTTGCCTTTGTATGCTTCTAGCCTTTGGCCTCATTTGCTGTTGTTTAACTTCTGGATCTGGAAATTGTTAACTTGGGATATTATAGACTGTTTGATGCCATTGGATTATACTTCAGGCATTGGCCTACCTAATGTTTTTTTTTAGATTTTGGCTTTGCCAGCTAACATCTATCTTCTAGGCCCTGCCAGCAAGTCTTCAAATCGTCTTTGCACTCTTCCTAGGCATTTATTTTGATCAAGAAGCTGCTGCTGTTTGTGCTGTTCCTGTGGAACTTTTGATGTTTTGATCATCATTTGGGGCAATGAAAAGGTAATTTTCCACTGCTTTTACCCAGTGCGTGTACCAGCACACCTTTCCATAAACAGCATGTATTGACTACACAGGATTTTGAATGACTTTGTAGAATTAACATGCTGCTGCCTCGCCTCTCATGTTTAATGGTGTTGAAAAGCTGTTTCATATATGAGGACAGCTTATGTACTGATTCTATAGATAATATTACCAGACATGAGAAAAGACATGAGACACCGTATTTAATGAGACGACAACTACTGATTCTTGTGCTATTATAAATTTCTGGAAGTGCGCAGCGTAATCCTGGACCTGTTGAAAGTACAACTTGCAATGCTAAGGACATCTCAGGATTTAATACCCCTGCTGAATTTAAATCATGGCTTGGACTAGGTTGTATTCATTAGAATATTTGATGCCTAATCTCAGATTTATATGATGCTTATTTGGGCGCATTCAACTGACGCTTAAGTTATTGTCGTGTCAGAATCTTGGTTGAACAAATCGGTCAGTGATAAGGTTATTTGTACTGATGGTTATAATGTTTACAGGACTGACCGCCCTAACAGGGGTGGGGGTATTGCTATATTTGCCAAAAAAATCAAGTTTATGACAAATTTGGCGAAAATTATTAAGTTAAATTCCTTTTATCAAAATCGTTAAGCAAACAATTTGAAATTCTGGCCCTGGATCTGAAAGTTTCTAAAATGCTACATATCACAGTAGTTGGTTGTTATAGGCCACCCTCAGCAATTAGCGATGCACTCTTCTCCTTATTCAATCTCATATCAAGCTAAAAAATAGTGAGCTCATTTTAATTGTTGATTTAAATTGGAACTAGCTAGATCCAGTGTCTGATAACCTTAAAGCTCAGTGTGATTCGTTTAATCTTTTTCAGATTGTTGATAAGCCAGATTGGCCTAACTTGAAGAGTCCTAATAAATCCTCTCTAATTGATCTCATTTTAAATAATGTTCCCCATAGAGACTTAGACTTAGACTTAACTTTATTGATCCCTTAGGGTGACTCCCTCAGGGAAATTTTAATTTCCAGCAGAACATAAGAAAAGCAGTACACAGATAGAAAAAAAGCAGCATACAAATAAAGAATAAACAGTAAACACTTAGCTAATAAAAAAATAAATAATTAAATTACAATTAAGTAATATAAGTAAATATAAAAAACTGAATATGGCTTGTAAATATATATATGTATATTAAATATATATATATAGATAGATAGATAGATAGATAGATAGGTAGGTAGATAGGTAGATAAATATATAGATATAGATAGATATTCCTCAGCTGTAGTTTTCGCAAATGACATCAGTGATCACTTGCAACTGTCATTGCAACAGTGAGAAGTAGTAAAATTCCGAAAACAAAACCACGCATTGTTTTAAAACGTAGCATGCAGAGCTTTGTGAAACAAGGCTTTTTTATGATCTATATGCTTTTGATTGGGAGAAAATGTATCTTACTGAGGATGTTAAGAGCACCTGGAAATATTTTTATGATGGTTTTATTGGTGTTGTCAATAAACATACTCCATTCAGAAAACATAGGGTTAAAGGTCGTGATACTCCATGGTTTAGTCCTGAGTAGTCTGGTCTAATGCATGAGCGGGATTTGGCTTGGGCTAAAGCAAGGGGTTCTGGCCTGGACTCAGATTGGCTACACTTTAGACAGCTTTGAAATTCTTGCACGGTTGCAGTTAGGAAGGCCAAAGCTGAGCATTTTCTCACTAAAACTACTGACAACCTTAACATTCCAAGGTTGTTGTGGAATACAATAAAATATTTGCCAGGAGGCAACAAAGGGCCAGAGTTTACTGTTTGTATTATCAAGGACTTAAAAAAGGTCATTGATAAAGCCTCGATGCTCAATTTATTTAATGAGCATTTTATTACTTCTGGCTCCTTTTTTGGCACTGAATGTAAAGTGCAGTTACATTCTCCTAATTGCTCTGGATATCAGGTAACTGTTCGTAAATGTTTTAATTTTAGTTTTTTTTTTACTGCTACTGAGGTGCATAAGGCCCTCAGACTTCTGGATATTAAGAAATCAGCTGGTCCAGATAATTTAGAACCTTACTTTTTAAACAATAGCTGCTGATTTTATTGCTGTACCGATAACTTATCATTTCAACCATAGTTCGATATTTTTAACCTCAGAAAAAAACACAGTACAACAACAGCGGCTTTAAAGGTTGTTTTTATTGAGAACACTGTGCAGCTCTTTTAATTGATCTGTCAAAAGCCTTTCATACTGTTGATCATGCCATTTTAAAAGTGCAGTATTGGTTTGTCTGACCAGTCTATCAGCTGGTTTAACAACTATTTAACAAACAGATCACAATGTGTTCAGGTTGAATGTTTGTCCTCTGTGTATCATGAAGTGAAAAATGGTGTGCCTCAGGGCTCAGTCTTGGGGCCACTATTGTTCACACTGTATATTGATTCTATAGGGTGTAATATTTACAATGTTCCTAATGTTAACTTTCATTTATATGTGAATGATACTGTTATTTATTGCTCTGCTCCATTACCCACTCAGGCTCTCAGTTATTTTCAAGCGGCTTTTGATGTTGTTCAAGTTACTCTCTGTGAGTTAAAATTTACCTTAAACACAAATAAAAGAAAACTTATGCTGTTTTCAAATTCAAAGCCAAAAGGAATGAGTCTGCTTCCTATTATGACGTCCTCGGGTAATGTGATTGAGCCTGTCTCATTGTTTAAATATCTTGGTTTCTTAATTGATGATATGTTGTCTTTCAAGTATCATGTAAACCAACTTGTTAAAAAGTTGAAGCTGCGTCTTGGTTTCTATTTCAAAAATAAGTCTCGTTTCTCTTTTGCTGCTAAAAGGTGACTTGTTGATGCTACTTTTATGCCTCTGATTGACTGCGGTGATGTTTTATATATGCATGCATCCTCGCAATGTCTTAAGTCACTGGATGTTGTTTATCATGGAGGGTTGAGGTTTATAACTTCTTTTAAAGCTCTAACTCATCATTGTATTTTGTATAAGACGTGGTTGGCCCTTGCTGTCTATTTGTAGACAAAATCATTGGCACATCTTTATTTATAAGGCAATATTAAATTTGCTTCCCTCATACTTATGTAATGCTAGACAATTTAAAAGAAACAGTAGCTACAATCTTCGTTCTGTGACTCAGGATGTATTCTTGCTCTCCACACCCAAAGTCAGACTTGAAATGGGAAAGAGAAGTTTTAGATATGGTGCTCCAACAGCTTGGAATTTGCTGCAGGATAAACTATGCCTAGGGGAACCAGTCTCCTTACACCTTTTTAAAAGTAATCTGAGGGCAATGAATGAGGAGTCTTTAGGTTGTAAATGTTTTGATTAATATTATTCTGTACTTGGGATGTTGATGTATGTTGTAATTTTAATTTCCCTTGGCCAGGACATTCTTGTAAAGGAGATTCTTAATCTCAATGAGGTTTTTTCCTGGTTAAATAAATAAAATGAAAAACAAAAATGAAATTACTCTCAGACACTGCTCACAAAACAAAAGAGTTTTGAGAGATGTCTACCCTTTCTTTCTCTTCCTGGCCTTTTATGATACAAATATAGACCACCATCTCATTGTAAAAACAGTACATGGTTAGTTAGACTAGGTGAAGTGAGGAGTCACATATCATCATATGTCATATTAGTCAAGACTGCAACCCTTCATTCTCTACTTAGTAGTCATAACTTATCCTGAGGTTGTTTAGGGAGTTATATATACTATACAGTATGTAGTCTTTTTGAATGCAAAGATAAAGAGTCTTATAGATTTAAATGTTGATCTGATATTTGAACTTACCCAGCCTGGGGTGCACCATTTTCCAAAATATCTTTTGGCTTTTTTAGTGTGTGTGTGTGTGTGTGTGTGTGTGTGTGTGTGTGTGTGTGTGT